>JAOEGS010017410.1:8177-25124 GCA_025447755.1 Corythornis vintsioides | reverse complement strand
TTGCCATGGGGGGGTGGGTTCCATACTGGGGTTGTACAGATTTGCATATAACCCATTATTATTATTCCCATTACATCAGTCCCAGTCCCTTTCCCAATGGCTGTATCTCCCTTCTCTGGGGAGGGAGGGGAGTGACAGAGAAGCGGCTGTCACAGCTCTCAGCTGCTGCCCGCACCCCAAACCCTCCCATCCCGCACCCCAGCACCCCCAGGCCACCCTCCTGGGTCCCCAGGCGAGCCAGGGAGTTGTCACCCCGCGGCCATGAGGGTGACCCTGACACCGAAGCGGGCAGCGGCGGGACCAGGGCAGAGGATCCCCCCTCTCCCCCCTCCCCGGGCGACCGCGGAGCTTCTCCCGCTGACCTGAAGTTGGACCAGACGAAATTAAGCGCGGTCTGGAACCTGCTGCTGCCGCCTCCCAGCTCCTCCTCGGGCAAGCCGGTGACGCTGCGAACCAGAGCCCGGACGGTTCGATCCTGCTCCTGCTCGAAGCGGCTGCGGCGACCGGGGGAGAGCAGCGGAGGAGCCGCCATCATGGCGGCGGCGGCTGAAGGAGGAGAGGGCGGGAAATGGCGGGATGGAGGCGCCGGCTGCTGAGGGAGAAGCGGACGGGGAGAGGCGGGATGGAGGCGCCGGCTGCTGAGGGAGAAGCGGGTGGGGAAAGGCGGGATGGCACCTCCGGCTGCTGAGGGAGAAACGGGTGGGAGATGATTTCACCTCAGGGTACTGAGGGAGAAGCGGGCGGGAAAAGGCGGAATGGCCCCTCAGGGTGCTGAGGGAGAAACGGGTGGGAGATGATTTCACCTCAGGGTGCTGAGGGAGAAACGGGTGGGAGATGATTTCACCTCAGGGTGCTGAGGGAGAAGAGGGCGGGAAAAGGCGAGATGGCACCTCAAGGTGCTGAGGAAGACGCAGACGGGAAAAGGCGGGATGGCACCTCAGGGTGCTGAGGGAGACGCAGACGGGAAAAGGCGGGATGGCACCTCAGGGTGCTGAGGGAGAAGCAGACGGGAAAAGGCGAGATGGAACCTCCGGGAGGCGCCACGGCGCCGCCCCTCAATGGCAAGGCAGCGCCTCTCGCGTTGTTTGTTCGTTTTGCTCGTGAGATTTTCATCGTCCCCGCCCAGACACGCTCGGGGGTGTGGAGAAGGAAGGAGTTTGGGGGTGGAGCTGCTGTTTGAGGTGCCTGGATGGCACTGATGGTCCAGCTCAGATCGAGCACCCAAGCACGGCCACCCAGTCTCGACGCCTCAGCACCCGCATCACTGACCCTCCATCCCAACCCTCCAGCCCTGACCCTCCAGCACCTCTATTACCGACCCTCCATCCCCAGCACCTGCATCCCCCACCTTCCAGCACCTCCATCACCCACCCTCCAGTCCCAGCACCTCAGGGATACCTTTCATATCCACCTTGACCTTTCATATCCACCTTGACCTTTCTTATCCACTCTGACCCTTCATATCCACCTTGACCTTTCATATCCAGCCCCCCCATTCCTGACCCCCCCAGCCCCATTTCTGTTCAGCAGCATCTTCCTCTCACAGAAATATCAGCTTGTTGCTGAAAATGGTAGGAAAGAAAACCAAGGAGCTAGTTCAGAAAGCTGACACTGGTTTATTAGAGCTCTGCTTGCCCCGGGGGATGTCTCCTCACCCGAACACCCATGAGACTCCACACTAATTAGCAGTGTTAGTAATTGCCATGCAATTAGAACATCACTGGCCCTGCACTTCCACTGCTACACTTGCTCAAAGGAGGGGGTTTCACCAGGACAAGGGGCTTTTTCACCTCTGGGTGTGATTTTTAGTGTTATAACAAAGGCCACCAAGACCTTCAGCTCTCCTGCCACCTTGGCAATAATACGATGGATTGGTTTTCTTCCAGGCTGAGTTGCTCCGAAATGTATCTGCTAAAAAATACTACATGTTCTCCAAAAAGTGTGAAATTTCCAATTCTAGTGTTTTTTGGAAGTTTCCAACCCCCCTGGATCTGTTCCTGTGTGGGCTGCCCTGGCTGCCCCTGCTCTGCCAGGGGTTTGTACTCCAACATCTCCAGAGCTCCCTCCCAACCCCTCCAATCATTCAATGCTTCTGTGATCACTGTTCAGAGGGGAATTTCTAGGCTTTGCAGCATGACAGAAGCACACATGTCACTGGTGCCCTTTGTGGTGTGAGGAGCTTGGCAGCCAATCATTTCAAGACAAAAAAACACCTAAAAAGGGGGATTTTCAGAGTGAGGAGATTCCAGATCTTCCCAACTGCTTCGAGACAAGCTCTTTGAAACAAGGGTTTTGGTGACAGCTCTGAAGGCTTTCCTGCTTTCTGGCTGCCCTGTGTAAATCCAGCTCATCTCACACCACACCCTGTTTGAGGAGCAACGAGCTGAACCAAATCAGGGAGTTTTTGCTGACTGAAAACACTCTCCTTGCTGGATTCACCAGCAGTTTTAACCTGGATGTCTTCCCTGACCCACTCCTTTGGAAGTGTCAAGAAGTGAAGGAAAAATCACACACCCTAAAGTCCCCCAGGGACTGGAAATGGACCCTCAGGGGCTGCTGAATCAGAAACGTATGGCTGGGTTTCAAAACAGGATACAAGGGCTGGGACAAACATGGTAACATCTGGGCTGCCTCACTCATAAAAGACTTGAAAGCTGCAAATCTCCCTTTTTTTTTTTGGCTTTGGTTTCTTCCTTTCCCTCATCACAAGCCCCATTTCTTTGTTGTTGATTTGCCAGTTTAGCTGGGTTTGGGTTTGTTTTTTTTTCTTCATTCTTAGTGTATCTATAGAAATAATAACTGGAAGGGGGTTTATCATCAATATTTGCCCTTTAACACTGACTTCAAGGTGTAGGAGAGCACTGAGTGCTGAGCTCTCAGTGAAGCACAGAACCTGCCTTTATGGTCAGGCAAAAATCAAACCAGGTGACTGGATACAAGAAGAGGCCATAATCTCACCATCTACACCAGAAATTACACAAAAATACCTCTGAAAAGCAACAGGAAGATGCTCTATCAGATCTTTCCCCTTCACAGGAAGGAGATGATCAGATCATTTGCTGCTACAATAGCTTTTTGAAGCAACATCATCACTTCTTACTCTCAGTTCTTCATCTCGGTGGAGTTTCACAACCCAGTAAAATAACACAGGGCAGCTTTCAGAATGTGCTGAAGCTGAAGTCTGCACTTCCAACTATTCCTCTTAGTTGGATCTAGGTTTAAATAGACATTTCAGGGCTTTAGTTAAGAGCACTAGTGAGTATTCCCTCTCCTACCAGAAAGAAGTGATAAGCAGTGGTGCTGGCACCCCAAGACACCTTGGTGTCAGTGCTGACAACATCCATATGAGTCTAACTCCCAGCCATAGAGTGGAAGACATGGTGCAAGGATGACATTGAAGAATAAATGAAGGTTGAGAAATTATTTTGAGCTTGCCCTTGAGCTTAAAATGTCTAATGAACGTAGAGCAAATGAGATGATTGCTGTGTAATAGGCCAAACTGTGGGAAGAGATGCTAATTGAATTTGATTACGAGGTGGATTAAAACAAGGTGAAATAAGTGGAACCAACCTTCATTTCTCATTTCTGATAATTGCTAGAAATCTCCAGGTTCCTTTATCTGAGCTGGCAGCAGAGACTTGAGGCAGCCCCTGACCCAAAGCAGCAGCACCCTGGGCTGGCTCAGGAGCAGCGTGTCCAGGTTGAATCCCCATCCCTGGGTGTATTTAGAAGCCACCCAGATCTGGAGCTGAAGGCCATGGTGTACCAGTGACCCTGATAACAGCTGGACTTGATCTGACACCATTCTGTGTTTTTCCAACCCCAGTGCTTCTGGGATTCTGTAACACCCCTGCCTGAAGAAAGAACAAAGAACAGCTGCTCACAAGCTCCTCAGAACTACCACGGGCTTTCTCAAAGCTGTTTTGATCCAGTGGCATCTTGAAGGATGAGAGGGAATCCAGACAGTGAGGGAAGTGGGAAGACCTCAGAGCAGTCTCAACAAACACAGCAGGATCATCCTGACAGGAGAGATTAGTGGGGATGCTGGGTGAGGAGTTCACCATGGAAACTTTCTATTTGTCTGGTTCTCTGTATGTACAAAAAAGCAGTGCTCTGGATATTATTTTTAGCACAGAAAACCATGCTGAAGATGAAGATCCTCTGTGATCTTTCTTCTTAAAATCACAGAGCCATTAAAGTTGGAAAAAAACTCCTAGTTCATCACATCCAACCATCTACCCAACATTATCCTGAGCACCAAACCATGTCCCAAAGTGCCACCTCTGGGTGTTTCTGGAGCCCCTGCAGGGCTGGGGCCTCCACCCCCTCCCTGGGCAGCCTGTGCCAAGGCCTCCCCACTCTCTCAGCACAGAAATGCTTCCTCAGCTCCAAGCTCAACCTCCCCTGGGGCACCTCCAGCCCATGGGCTCTGCTGCTGGGCCCTGGCAGCAGAGCCCAAGCCCCAGCTCACTCCAAGCTGCTGGCAGGGAACTGCAGAGAGCAGGAATATTAACAAACAAATCCTAGGGTGATTGCAAAGATGATGACATCACTTCCATACATCAGTCAACCTATGGGCAGTTGGGTGCTGGATCTGGCAGCAGCCACAGAGCAGCACTCTCTTTTCCTCACACCTCCACACTTCTTCACACCCTACCAGCCCATTTGAATCTCTGACTCATGAACAGCTTGGAGATGACTACCCTCACTCCTCTATTTATAGAAATTAGTGGCAGAATGAGCCTTCCAGGCAAATAAGGTGACCTTTCTCCAGGTTGGATGCCTCTCTGGCCACCAGTCTCCTCAGCCTTTCCTCCCCAGAGAAAAGTTTGACCTTCACCTGTTTCAAGACATAGAGCTCATTAGCTTTAGACAAAGATTAATTGCATCAACTTGGTGGTTTTCCTGATTACTGCCTGCAGGATCCCATTTATTTTTCTGACAGAAAGATGACAAGTTTGAAGGGGTTTGAAGAGCTGGGAGTGATAAAGTGAGGTGCCCTTCCTTACTTCTCCACCCCTGAGTATGCTCAGCCTGTGCACAAGCAAAAGAAGTTTTATTATATAAAAATAATCAGGAATTTGCACACACACACACACACAAATATATTAAAATATATGTAACAGCATGAAAAAAGAGAGAAGCAATTTGACAGAAGCTCCTCCACATCCAACTCCCTCTCTGTGATTTCCAGATGGCATCCATATTATCACTTGTTCTGGAAGTCATGGTGGTGGTGTCCCAAATGTGTCTGTCAGTTGCCTGGCTGTGCTTGATGCTGCTGTGGGCTCGTCCTAGTTACAGTTCTGGGTGTTGGAAGGAGAGCCTTCTCTGAGGACTTCCTAGGAGCATTTCCATTGGAATCATCCCAGTCACCAGTGGATTCACCCAGCAAAATCTGCTTTAAGCAGTCACCAGTCTGGTCAGGCTGAGAACCAGCCCAAACGTGCCCAGGATTTTTAAACAAAGCCCCAGTTCTTTTGCATGAAATTGCTACCTAGGCACTGGATGTCATCCCTAAAAGCATCAGGGAGCACATGCTGCAGCAAGTTGTAACAAGAACCTGCACCCTTTCTGGTTTAAAATACTGCATGGTGGCTATTTTCTTTTCCCTGCTCTAGAAATAAACCCCTCTAAGTAGCTGAGGGGTTCTCACAGCACAGGCTGCCCAGAGAGGTGCTGGAGTCTCCTTCTCTGGAGCCTTTCCAACCCCCCCTGGAGAGCAGAGTAGGGTGAGGAGGAAAAGAAAACATCCTCCTTAGCTACAGAGCACCCTGGGGTTTATCCCTTGGGGATGAGCTGCTGGGAACATGTAATTATCCATTCTCCAGTCCTCCCTCCTCAGCTGGGGAGTGCTCTGAGAGGTAAGGGAGGGTAAACTCTGGTGAGTATCCTCTGAGTATCATACCAATAACTGGATAGTCATTGCTCCTCCACTGCTCACTGAACGTGGTCTCTTGTCCCAGGTAACCAGCAATAGAATGAGAAGAAAAAAAGGTTTAAATTGTGCCCAGGAAGGCTGAGGTTGGAGCTGAGGAAGCATTTCTGTGCTGAGAGAGTGGGGAGGCCTTGGCACAGGCTGCCCAGGGAGGGGGTGGAGGCCCCAGCCCTGCAGGGGTTTCAAACCCATCTAGATGTGGTGCCTGGGGATATGGCTCAGTGGGACCTTCATCTCCACAGCACCAAAAAATGTACATTTCCCCTGCAAATAAATGTTGTTTAACCAAACCAGGAACGTGGCTGGGAGGAGAGTGAGGAAAGAAGGAAAACCAAAACATCAGCATTTTCAATGCCTATTGAAAATTCTCCTTGTCTCACCCCAAAACAAGTGGGGATGGATTAGGTTGGCACCCAGAGTTTTAGATTCAACCTCTTTATTGCTTCCCAGGATATTCAGCTCCTGAGGGATCTGAGTCCCCATGTTAAACAACTTGAAAAGCAGGTAATTGTGGAAAGTAATAACCTTCAGCTTTCCCTGCCCCTGAAGCAAGGCAGCTTAGGAGGCAGGGTGTCCTGGTTTGAGGGCAGAGATTCTCCAACACACCTATTTACTTGAGTGACAGGGCTCTGAGCAGCCTGCTCTAGTTGCAGATGTCCCTGCTCTCAGCAGGGGGGTTGGACCAGATGATTTTTGGAGGTCCCTTCCAACCCCCCCCTCTCCCCCATGCTGTGATTCTATGAAAACAAACCAGCCCAAAAGAAAAAAAGCTAAAAAAACTTAAACCACACACACAAACCCACACAAAAACCCACCAAACCACTACAAACCCAACCCAAACCAACCATCAAGAAAGGGTTTCTTTTAAGCTACTGATCCCCAGTAATTCTTTTTGAAATAAAAAAAGAAAAGAAAGGCTGGACATCCATTTTCCTTTTTCTTTTTTTTTTTTTGGAAGAACTGCTGAGCAGGAGATAACAACATATCCCCAAATTAAACCCAGCTCCATCAATCCTGCCAAATTAAATCATCCCATGCCTGCTCTGCCTTGAGCTCTACTTAAGCCCTGGGCATGATTAACAGATTAGAGTGTGTTTGGGGGGGAAAAAAACCCCAAACCAAACAAAAAAACCCCAAGCAGCTTAATCTGTCTGCTGCAGAGATGTGGAGCCTGGCTGTGTTTTAAGAGCTGTAAGAACAACAGTGGAATAATTTAAGGCTCAGGGTGTCCAACGTGATGGAATTTTCCTCCTTGAGAGCAGCAGGTTGCACTGTGCAAGATAAAATCCCTGACAGCACTGGTGAAATGCCCTCAGATACAGGGGGGCTGGCAAGTGAATTGGGTCAGGGTCAAGGGAGGTTCTCCCACCCTGGGGAGGTCACAGCTGGAGGGTTGTGTCCAGTGCTGGGCTCCCCAGTGCCAGAGGGCCAGGGAAATGCTGGGGAGAGGCCAAGGGAGGCTGTGAGGATGCTGAAGGGGCTGGAACAGCTCTCTGGGGAGGAAAGGCTGAGAGCCCTGGGGCTGTGGAGCCTGGAGAAGAGAAGCCTGAGAGGGGATCTGCTCCATGCTTCCAAAGCTCTGCAGGGTGGGGGGCCAGGAGAAGGACAGCAACAGGACAAGGAGCAATAAACTGGAGCAGAGAAGGTTCCAGCTCCACAGGAGGAGCAACTTCTCCCCTGGGAGGTGCCAGAGCCTGGCCCAGGCTGCCCAGAGAGGTGCTGGAGTCTCCTGCTCTGGAGCCTTCCCAACCCCCCTGGCTCTGTTCCTGTGTGGGCTGCCCTGGGTGACCCCTCCAGAGCTCCCTTCCAACCCCTCACCATGCTGTGATTCTCTGAATATTCTGAAGTAAAATGCATTCCTGACTTGCCATCCAGGAGAGAAAGGTTTTATTCATGCACGTGGCTGCAGCACTTGTTTCTTTAGTTGCATCAAGATCAGCCCTAACAGAGAAGTTCTGTAATTACTTACTCCTTGCAAGACTTGAAAGCTGTCATTAGTAGGTGGAGGATCCTGATCTGGGTCAACCCCAACCCTACAGAAACATCAGGGAAACAAAGCAAGTGGTGTTACTGAGGCTGGCAAATGCTGGAAGCTTGGCAGAATGCATTTTAAAAGCACTTTCAGCAGAGCTGCAGTCAGAGAGGTTAGAAGAAGAGTTTGAGCAAGAGCTGTCCATTATTCCCCTGCAGTTCCAGAGCTAAAAAAACAAGATATTTTTTCACTCCAGCAGTAGGGAACAGCTTGAAGTCCATCTTGGCATCAACTTGAACAGCTTACCTTTGTCACCAGCACTGGCAAATGCTGTTTTGGATGAAAAGTTGAGCTGTGGGTGACATCCTCTTCAGGGCAGAACATCCCTCACTTCCAGCAGCAAGAAACCAGAGGCTAAGGATAAGCCCAGCCTAAATATTTGACCCAGCAAGCAAATCCCCTGGCAGGTGGGCTTCAGAAAAGCTCAAAGCTGTGATGGAAAGTCACATAAACCCTCCCAAAGGTTTAATGCCCTGTGGGAAGCCACAAAAAATCCTCTGTAAAGACTCATCATGTTAATTGCTGCCAGTTTCATTCCCTTGATTAGAGAACTGGAAACCATCTGCATCCCTAGAGCAGCACACCACTCAGCTGCCCTTTCCCAGGGGGAATCTTGGCCAAGGTGGGCTTTGAATCCTTGCAAACATGATCAGGTTTTTCTAATGTTCTGAGGGTTGATGTCTGTTCAGATTATTCTTGGCTAGTTTTCAATCCTATTCCAATCCTGGAATCACGGGGGGGGGGGGGGGGGTTGGAAGGATCTCTGGAGATGATGGGAGTCTGGGGAGGGGTTTGTGGTGACAGGACAAGGGGCAATGGTTTGGAACTAGAGCAGGGTGGATTTAGACTGGAAATAAGAAGGAAATTCTTGCCTCTGAGGGTGCTGAGACCCTGGCCCAGGTCACCCAGGGAAGCTGTGGATGCTCCATCCCTGGGTGTGTTCAGATCCAGGCTGGATGGGGCCCTGAGCACCCTGCTCTGGTGGGGGGTGGCCAATCCAAGGCCTCACATGACTTCATGTGGGTCAGGGAATGTCCAGAAGGTCACTCTAAGGCAGCCTGAGATAGAGCTGCTGCTGACTCAGCCCTCTGCTTGGATTTTCTCATGAGCCTCTTTGCTTCCCTCATCACTTTCTTTTTCTATTCACAGAATCTTCTGAACCCTTGGGCACATTGGGAAATTCACTGAGAGAGCCCATGGGCTGGAGTTGCCCCAGGGGGGGTTGAGCTTGGAGCTGAGGAAGCATTTCTGTGCTGAGAGAGTGGGGAGGCCTTGGCACAGGCTGCCCAGGGAGGGGGTGGAGGCACCAGAAACACCCAGAGGTGGCACTTGAGGCCAGGGTTTGGTGCTCAGGACACTGTTGGGTTGCTGGTTGGACTGGATGCTCTTGGAGGGCATTTCCAACCTCAGTGATTCTGGGATTCTAAGCAGTGAAGACACTTTAAGAAGTGTTTTCTGTAGATAAACTCATTACCTCAGAAAGTGCCCTCAGAAACCCTGCTCAGCATGCCAATAAATACCTAATAAACATAAGATTGCACATTCCTTTACAAACAGACACCAAATAATAGTAAAAATCCAACTTTTGGGGCTTTCCAGCCTCCAGCTGCACCCTGAGGATGCTCAACACCCTGTGCACAGCAACCCAGCCCCTGCCAGCCCTGGGAGCTCCAGAAGCTGGCTGCAGGAGATGCAAATAGCTGGCATTCCCTACATAGTTTTAGCTCCCCGGGGGCCACCCACTCACTTCAGAGTAAAGAACAAACCCAAACAGTTCAGAATGTCTCAGCTTTGACTTGACTGACAAGGCCCTGGCAGTTTGGGGGGTTTCAAATGCCCTTAGGATGGGGAAAGGGGCTCAGGGGAGGATCAGAGCAGGATGGTACTGGTCAGTGAATGGTCACAGGCCAGGTATTTAATGGAATTAACAGGGCTGGAAAGGAGCTTAAAGCTCATCCAGCTCCAACCCCCTGCCATGGGGGCACCTCCCACCAGAGCAGGGTGCTCAGAGCCCCATCCAGCCTGGATTTGAACACACCCAGGGATGGAGCATCCACAGCTCCCCTGGGCCAGGGTCTCAGCACCCTCAGAGGGGAGAAATTCTTCCTCATGTCCAATGTGAATGCCCCACCTCTACTTTTGATCCATCCCCTTGGGTTTTGATAGGGCTGGGAATAAAGTTGGACTTGATGCTCCTGAAGGTCTCTTCCAGCCAAAAGGATTCTATGATTCTAATACCACTGAGCTCCTGACACTCAACAGCAAGGCACCACACATCTGCTTTTAACTGACCTTCTTGGTCCTTATTCTGCAGCTCCAAACCCAGCATCACACATGGGAGAGCAGCTACTCAGAACTGATCCAACACCAGATGCAGTCATTTCAACAGACACACAAAATGTGGACTACAGGGTGGAAACTAAAGGTATAGAAAGAAATGGTTAAGAAAAACAGAGCAAAAAAAAAAAAAGCAGATGGAGCTACTTCAACTTCTCTGCTATGTCATTTTGAAATGGGTGGAACCACTTCTGATCCTTCCAAGACCTTCCCAAGGCCCTGCAATGTATAGATGCCAAGTTATCCAAATATCAAGCTATATAAAACCCCAGCATATGTGTTTACTGTGGCAACAGCCCAGAGTGACTGCACTGGGTAACACACCCAACCTACTGCATCTCTGGCAAATTTAGCTGGGAAGCTTCAAGTGTGACAGGACACATGAAAAACTCACCATGGCCCCATCCCAAAGAGTTTTCTCTACATAAATATTCTGCATATATTTATATATACACTCCCACATGCAAATATTCCCCTACTGATGCCAGTTAGAGGTTTTTTATTCTTTCTTTTCTCTCTAGCTGGGTGGCAGTTCTAGAAACCATCAGCTGGAGAAGACCAGGATTCTGCTTCAGCTCCACTCTCATCTCCCTCTAACACCTTGTGATAACCCTCAGTTTTTAAACCCAAAAAAACCTGGGCTAAATCCTCTAGGAATTCCCATCCAACCTGAATTCTTGTACAAAATAACCCCAGGAATGCTTCAAAACACCTGCCTGGTTAAGGATCATGGGATTGCATCTGTGATTTCCCAGCTTTTGGGGTCTTCCCAGAGCACAGATGAGAGTTTTGCTTCATCAACTCCCCCCCCCCCAGAGTGGTGTTTGGTGTGATGGTTTGGGTTTTTAAGCTAAAGACAAGATGTGTGACTCCCAGAGGGAGAGAAGTGGCTCAGAACTGAGGCACATCAGAGGAGAAGCAGCAGCAGCATGCCACAGTGTGGGAAAAGAGCACACACTTGGTGTTAGGAGGATGAAAACAAGCCAAGCACCAGGTTAATTGGGCCTCAAGGAGAATCAGAAAGTCACAGAGTTAGGGGATGGAAGCAACAGGGTCACCTGAAGTACAGCCAGCGACTCTCACTCAGCTCTTCCACCGATGGAACGTGGTCACCAACTCTGGGATGGCACAAGAATGCAAGGTGAGGGACAAAATGCTCATGAGATGGCAGGGTTACATCACTCCCCAGGCAACACCAAGCAAACCAACCCCCTTGTCCAGGCCAAAACACACCCAGGGGCAGGAATGGCAGGAAGAGGACCAAGGGAGAGCAGTCATTGCAATTAACAGTGGTGGTGATGTCCAGCAGCAGCCTTCACTCATGATGGGCAACCTCCTCCAGGAAAGGAAGACTTGATAGCTCTCAAAAGAGCTGCTAGCCAGGGGCAGAGCCCAGCTAAGGCCATTCCCACCACTCTGGACCTGCACGTGGTCTACAAGAGAAAGAGTCACTAGAGAAAGTCATGGGAAGCAACACAGAAGGGGCCAGTGACACCTCTTGGCTTCAGGGTTCTCCAAACCAACTGGGAATGCCCCCTAAAAACCACCCCACTGCTTTGCCTGACAGCCTGGAAGAGAAGAAACCTCCAGCCAAAGCCAAGTGTGGTTTTACTCATTGAGTTTGTTAAGTAGGATTGAAAAAGGCAAAAGAGAAACAAGTGAAAGTGTGTTTGGTTGCTGATGTTTGCCCCATCAAGTCCTTAGAAAGTTGTGCTTTGGTTTGCTTTTCTTCCCTTGTTTCTCCACAGAGGGATGCTACCCTAACTGTGCATTGCTTCCATGAAAGAAAAAAATCCAGATCTTAAAATCCACAGTGGTCTCACCTGGCAAAGGGCAGAGGTTCCCCCCCCAGACTGAAGGCTGACTCCTTAAGTAAGTTGAGGTCACAGCTTGTGAGCTCTTGTCTAATCCTCAACAGCCAAGGCAAACACCAAACACTGGATGGATGCTGGGCAGAAAGGGAGCTGGGGGTGCTGAGCAGGAGGCAGCAGTGCCCAGGTGGGCAAGGAGGCCAAGGGCACCCTGGGCTGGCTCCAGCAGGAGCAGGGCAGGGATGGTGCCCCTGGGCTGGGCACTGGGGAGGCTGCAGCTTGAGTGTTGTGCCCAGTTTGGGCACCTGGAGGCCAGAGAGCTGTGATTTCACCATCCTGTGATACTCTGACCTAACCAAGATCATGGAAGCACCTCCCCTGCTTGCTTCCAGACATTCCAGAAGTGTCAATGCCCTTCCTACCAGGAAGATGAAGAGGTGATGCTGGAGGTTTGGAGGATGCACTGAAGCTTAGTGATGAGAGATTCCAGGTATGATGATGAAAAGGAGGAGGATGCCAGGGAACTAGGCAGGGAGAATTTCCAGGTAGCTGCCATTGCATCCATGGGAGAGTTTGTGTCTCCAAATTTCTTTTTCTCTTTAATCATTTCAAGAAAAAAAGAAAAGAAGAAACCACACCACCATTCAATACCCAGCTCCCAAACAGGCTGTATTTGCAAAGCCAGACACATGGCAGGAAAAGATCTTTGTTGCCATTCCCTGTGCAACCAGAAGCTTGTAGAGTAGGAAGATTCCATTTGAAATGGAAAGAAGCAATTCTTAAAGGTTTAGGGAGGAAAAATTTCTAAGTGTGAGTGAAATTAGCTCATGAAACACAATCTTTCTCCTCTGAAGGTGACTATGAAGACATTGGCCTACATGTTGCTTCATGAAACATGAAAAGAAGCAGGTCAAGTAACTTCTCCTGAAAACTGGGAAGCAAAACCCACTTGTCTTTTGCAATAAAATGGCAGGAGTTCCTTTTTTTTCTCCCCCCTGCAACAGATAAATGAGAATTCAGCTCCTTCCCTGAGAAGAGGAACTCTCACCAGGGGGTTTGATCTGTGGGGCTTTTGAGTCTGCTGCAATTGTCAGAACTTGAGGCAGGAAATTGGTTTAGTCTCAAAGGATGAGATGCTATTTTTAATATCAGAGTCAGCCTTTAGTTTCTAAGAAAAAAAAACCAACCCAAATCTGCTGCTAGAAAACCTCCACTGTGAACTTCACACCAGAGCTGAACTTCCAGGAGTCCTCACTGGTGTTTAAATGCAACACACAGATGGCACTGGTTGCCCACATCCCTCCACTTTTAGGAAGAAAAAAAAAATCACCTTTTAACTTCTCCTCTGCTAAAGAAATCCTGGATGGGAGGGCTATTTATTTCCAGTCTCCTGCTATTTCTCCCAGTTGAGATGAAAATCAATTTATCCCTTTCTTAACTCTAAGGTCAGGCAGGACTTTTTGTTTCCCAGCAGGAAGGGCTCTGTCCCAGAGGGTGCTTTGCCAGCTGAATTTTCAGTTCCCAACCAGCTGCACACGGCTGCCATCTCCTGGTGTATTCTTTTCTGTTTTCACATGGTCTCCAAAACTTCAATCTCCATCTCCAGGTGGAGGGGATAACCCTCCTCTCCCCCTGGAAAATCCAGCTGACAAACTCACAAGCACTGCTGGAACTTGAAGTATTTTTTGTGCCAACCTCAAAAGCTTCTGCTGCCTCTTGCCATGAGAATATTTTTATTTTTATTTTTTTTTTCCCCCCAAAGCAACACCAGTCCCTGAGAACAACCAGTTCTTCCAAAGACTGGAACTGTTTGTACCCAAGATTGGGTTTTTTTCCTATCCTGTGATACAAATTCTAGGTAGCACAACCAGAAAGGAAGAGAAAGTCAGTTGTTAAGTGCCAAACAGCTCCAATAATTCACACAGAAAAGATGCATTGAAGGGTTTGTTGAATTCCAGGGTTTGCTTTTGCCCCCCTGAGCTGCTCAGCCCTTCAGGGATGATAACATGGGTGGGTTTTAACAACAATTCATTCAGGACTCTCTGCTGACAAGGGTCCTTTAAGATGAAGCTAGCCCCAAACCACTAAGGATTTGCAGATGAATGTCTCTAATCACCTTAATTTCCATGTTCACAGGTCCCATCCCAGGAAAACTACTGGGATCCCATTTATCCCAGATGTTTAGATCACACCAGCTTTGTTTGGAGAGATGTTTCAGGTACATTCAATTTGACCACTAAAGATTCCATTTAACTTCAAGAGACATTCACAGGGCTGGTACCAAAAGCCAGGAGGGAGGGAAATGTTGGATAATGGGAAGGTTTATGTGGGAGCAGACAGATTAATTTCATTTTCAATATCAAAGCTGCTGCATCAAGCAGCACTACTCCAAACCCTACCATGATGAGGACCTTGTAGAGCATCAGGCTGAACCCCAGCAGCACCAGTTTATTTTCTTCAGCAGCCTGCACTGGCACCTTCACTCTAAATACCCACAAACACCTCTGGCAAGTCCTGCAGGTCCACCCCCAGCCTCCACTTGAAAAAGGGATGTTTCCCCAGCACACAGCTGCCTACTGACCTGATGTTCAGCCAGGACAGCATGGGGGTTGTGCCTCCACCAACCACCCAGACAGTGAAGAAGACAATGAGGAGAGTGGTTGAGAACATCATCTGGTGGGAGTAGGTAGCAGTGTCTCGTATGGCCAGAGCAAAGGCCATGGCTCCCCTGAGACCTACAGGGCAGAAGGAAAGAGGAGAAGCTTCAGAAGGGCAACCACATCCAGCTAAGAAAAGATTTCCAGAAGGTAATAAGAAAAAGGGGGAAAAAAAACCCCCAAAAACACCCCAAGTTGTGGACAGCAGCAGAATTTATCATGGAAATCCAGAAGCTTCCTGAATCCAGATTAAAATCCCCACTTTTCCACTTGGTTCCAGAACTGAAGGGTGAGTTCTAAGTAGCTGGAAGAAGATTGTGGTTAATAATGTGCTCACAGAGATTATTCCTCCTCTCCACCCAGGGATGCAACTCCCACCAGCAAGAACATTTGGCCATCTGCAGACTTGCTAAGCAGGGCAATCTCAGGATGGTTTAGGTTAGAAGGGACTTTCTGGAGGTCATCTGCTCCCATTTCCAGATCCCAGATGGAACACCCTTTCCATGTATTGGGAATTCTCTTTTGCCTTTTATTTTCCCAACCATGTTTGCTCTTACCTGAAAACATCATCATATGCTGGAAGTTCCAGTTGATCTTGTGCCTTCTGCCCAGGTTCAACAAGAAGGAGAGAGGGTAGATGTGTGCAGCTCTGCCCAAAAAGATTGCAATCTGTTCAGAGCTGAGGGTTAAGGAATTCACTTGCCTGAGGTATTGTGCTCTTGGGGACCTGGCTCTAAAGTGAAGCTTCTGCTTTAGTGATGTTTATGCCATGATAGAAAATGTTATCACAGCATGGGAGGGGTTGGAAGGGAGCTCTGAAGATCACTGAGGCCAACCCCCCTGCCAGAGCAGGACAGAACTAGAGCAGATCCCTCAGAAATGCAGCCAGACAGGGCTGGGAAGGCTCCAGAGGAGACTCCACAACCTCTCTGGGGATCTGTGCCAGGCTCTGCAACCCTCCCAGTGCAGAGGTTCTTCCCCATGTTGAGGTGGAACTCCCTGTGCTCCAGCTGGAATCCTTAAATGGATGAAAACTAGAGCTGGGTAGATTCAGATTGGACTTTAGGAAGAATTTCTTCCCCAGGAGGGTGGTGAGACCCTGGCACAGGGTGCCCAGAGAGGTGGGGGAAGCCCCATCCTTGGGTGTTTTCAAGCCCAGGCTGGATGGGGCTCTGAGCACCCTGCTCTAGAACATGCTTTTAATGACTGATTTATTTGTACAAAAATCTAAATGCAATTATTTCTGATGGCTTGTACAGCAGGACTTTTGAGGGCTGCAGAAATCAGACATCAGAAGGCTTTAGATCTTCCTTTGCCATCCAACCTTTCTCTTTCAGTAGCTAATGATGCCTCTAGATTTCACCCCTGGAGGTGTTAACTCCATGGGGACAGGAGCTGTGGAGGCAAAACATGGCTGCTAGGACCTCACAAAGGTAGCAAACCACTCAAGAGGCAAGAGAGGTTAAATGCAGGGGTAGGAAAAGGTGTGGAGCCAAAAAGATGCTTTAAAAGGGAGGTGGGTAGGAAGGAGAAGAATAAAAACCTGGGAAGAAACCCAAAGCAAGAAGTGTGAGCTGAGAGAGGATGAAAGGGCCCAGCAGAGATGACAAATGACAGTGCTTAACATGCCAGATGGAACCATTCTGCTCATGGCTTTATCCAATGGCTGCAGGGCTCTGGAGCTATTTTAGGGCAGAAGGATGGATGTGAGGAGACAGAGGAGAAAAAAAATCATGATGTTTTTCAAGGAAGAAAAAGTAAGTGGCTGAAGGAAAATAAAGAGAAATGAGATAAATCCCTGGGAGCAGCAGAGTGATGAGAGAAAAGAAGCAAAAAGAGCAAAGAAAAGGGAAAAAAACCCCAAACCCTTCAGATGAGGCAATCTCTAGGTGTCCTTTAGCTGGGTTTGAGCTCCACAAGTTCTCAGGCCCCTGAGCTGAACCTCATACCCAGTGAAGAAGGATACAAAAGAGCCAATGATGAAAATGGGGCTGAATATGTGTTTCTGGAAGGTAAACAGTGCCAGACCCATGTAAGAAAAGATGAAGTTCTCAGCCAAGAAGTGCAAAACCTCAAAGAGCTGGGGAAGAAAACAAAACCCAGGTTAAAGGCCATTTAAATAGAATAAAAGGGAATATAATCATTTAAAATATAAAAATATATAGTATTTAT
>JAOEGS010017409.1:0-11590 GCA_025447755.1 Corythornis vintsioides | reverse complement strand
AAAATAAAAATAAATCCAAATGTAATACAGCGCTTATCTGCAGCTGTAACCTGAAATGGTTAAGAACAATTGTCTCCTTATGGAGAAATTGTTTTTATTTGCTGGAGCAGGTGTGTTGAGAACCCTGTCAGATGCTCATGCATCAGGAACTGTGAATGGACTGTGAAAAAGCAACTCCAAGACTGTGAGGAGACAGGTAAAGAGAATGAGAATTATACAAGTGTTTCAGAGGAAACAATAAAGAAAAGAGAAGAAGCGGACTTTTTCCAAAATCTGCATATGATCTCATATGCAGGAATGGCTTTATTCCCCATTTATTTCACTATTATATACACATAAAATAGTGAAAGTGGTTTTTCTTAAACAAAATTTGTTTTAAGAATTTGAAAGGAGAAGTGTGGTTTTAACTGGGAAAGAAAATAAAAAGCAGCATGCCATTGTGAATTTTAACAAAAGTGGGATGTGACATCCAATCTTCAAATTGAGGTATCATGGAAGCATTCATTTTTGGCTAGCTCAAAAAGCACACCAGTCTCTGTGCTGACCAAGGAAAGAATATAGTGCTTCTCTACAGGGAACAACATAAATGGCTGAAGATTTCCCTAGGACTTTCTAATATCACAAACATTACTCTGTGGAGAAAAGCCTTTCTAGAGACATTGTCTCTTACATGGAGCTGTGACAAGTACCTTCACTGGGACCTGAAGGCAAAGTTGCAACTAAGTCTTGATGTGTTAGAAGACTGGAAGGGAGCAAAAGGAAAAAGCAGGAGGTAGAACCTGACATGTAGGGAATCCTCTAACTTTCTTGCACAGATTGGTAGCCTTTCTAACTATCCTTATGTTACTGAAGCTTGAACCATCAAGCTGCCTCTCAGGATGCAAGATGCTTGCCCATGCTTACGCAGTTGATGTGTCTGTCAGATGTGTTGGGTGATTGATGACTGTTCATGGTCTTTCTGTAAAATGGCTTTGTATCTTGGATAGTAGAAGAAATAAGTTTGACAGTTACTGTGATTTTTTAAACAACATTCTTTGTCAGCAGTCAAACCTCTGTGGATTGCTTTCAAATCCTACTGAACAGCTATAGAACTGAATATATTGTTATTTTATGATCATCTTTCCACCCTCCCAATTCCAAAAGTTTCTGGGGAGTATGAGGCTCATAAGCAGAGTGATAATATAGCCCATAAATTGTGTTGATGGCATACAGTGCTTGAGTATTCCTGGGGGAAAAGGTTTTTACAGCCCTTACCAAAATCCTTTGCTCTATGTCAGGCATAACTGCCATAATAACCATAGATTGATTCCAAGTTACATTTTCTTGTTGGCTGCATTCACTTTTATTTAATTTGTAACAGGGCTTAGAAACTAACAGTTCAGAGTACTGCATGAATGTCAGTAGATCAACACTCACCAACTACCTGTGGAGTCTGGGCAAGCACCTTCAAGCTGCACCTGCAACTCAGGTGTGCTGGTCACAAGCTGCCCTGAGTGCTGGTTCCATCCTTCTGGAAGTTTTTCCTACCATCTGAATCAAAACTACCCAAAATGAAAGGGTTAAGCATACTATTGCTCTATACTAATGTAACTGTCTTTTATAGGCCCAGCTCTGAGAAACAGTCCAAAATCCTCTGAATGTTAAGAGCATGGTGGAATCAATAGTCTATGAATGCCCTTTTCTCATTAAGCATAAGACTTCATCAAAGCTCAGAGAATGAGCTTGTGGGATCATTGAACAGATCTGACGTATCTGTCCTAATGTAATATATGCAACTAACATATGTGCCTAAGCTTTCTCTATCTGTCAAGGGAGAGTTAAGCACTTGAGGATGAGATCCAAAAGAGGCAGCACACCTAACTGTTGTAATGTTTGATTGATGCAGTGGATAAATGTAAAGCAGTTCTAGAGTAAGGGACTATAACCTGGAGCTACCCCAGAGATGGGAGTATAGAGTCAAATTTACTTTCACTCTTCATTTAATTTGTTTACCAAGATTTTCTTCCTGTGGGGAAAAAAAATAAATCAAAATACATATATATATAAATGGGACATAAATGGCTCTTGCTATGAAGTCAAAAGAAAAATCTTCACATTTCACATGTAATGTCTTAAATATAAAGTGGGAAAACCAGTAACTTCCTTAACACACACAGATAGGAAACAATATATAAAAGATCTTGAAATGTTCACAGACCAAAATTATGGAATCTTGAAAAAAAGTCATCAGAGATGGTAGTATTCATCACACTAGAGAACTGGTGATCTGAGTACCATGTGAAGATGTAAGAAATTACACTTTGTTCCCAATTCCCCAGTTACTGTCCTCCTCTAGTAACTGTTAAGTGTAAGCCCAGTAGCCTGTTTGTATACTTTGTGATTGGTATCAATGTTTGTATTAGTATTCAAAAAATAACAAAGGGTGTGTTAAAAATAGAAGAGATGTCAGAAAAGGGCAATTACTTGTTTGTGTGACTAGGAAAGATAATACTAAGTTACTATGTAATTAAGGTTAGACCAAGGTGAAATGAAGATAGCAAACAAGGAAAGTAAGGAAAGGTTACTCATTCTGGACCCAAATCTATCCCTGCTGAATTTAATGACAGGTTTACACCAACCTTTGTGAAAATGAGTAGGAGTAGATTTGATTTTAATTTAGAGAAATATTCATAAGGCACTTGAGTGAAACTTGATAATATGTAATAGAAAAAGAAACGACAGACAAATAAGTAAATGGGAACTTACTGAACTGAGCTCATCTTGGTTTGATATGAGCTATTCTCTTGCATCATTCTGTGTGCTTATTATGAGAGGTGAAATGCATGGTTTTGTTCCACATTAGATTATTTATGGTCTTTCTTCAAGGCAAATAGTTTTCAAAAGGTCTGAATCTGGATGTGTTCTGCCACTGGTCAATCTCAGGCTGCAGGGCTACTTACCAGCAGGATACCAGTGCTGTTTTCATGCTTGACTGGGGAACATTTGTGGCTTAAATCCCATCTTGTTTGCAGCTATCAGAAAATGCTGAGTTCTTTTACTGAACAGACATGAAAGTTATTGATTTCTTCTCTGTGCTCACAGGAATGTTTGCTGGGTTTTTTTTTTGGCTGAAATGGTTCAAGAAAATTGCTTCTGAGACAGAGAAGGAAACTAATTAAATCTTCAGAGACGAAAAGGACTTAAATTATGAAAGATGGTGGTAAATTACTTAGCTAACAAATAGATGCCTTGAAAATTGAAGTACAAATTAGGTTATCTAATTTTTCACTGCAAACCTAAGCAGTTTCATTAATATGATTTCCATCTTGTGATAATATTTCATGGCTCATCAGGAGCTTGCTGAGACATACAAATGACATCTGGAAACAATACTAATAGAAAGCTTTTGTTTCCAGGTAAGGTGATTAGAATTTTCATAAGAAAAGGACCTTAAAAAATGATTATGCTTTTATGTGTTCTAACATTCATTCTATTGGTGACCATAATGCTGTATGTGTCCAACTGAATAGAGCATATGAAGTTAAATTATACAAGCAAGTTTTATCCCTTTACCTTCTTGCTTGTCATCAACATTGCCACACAGGTCTGCACTGAGAAACAGGGGCAGTTACAATGTACCCTGGCCACCCAACATGTAGGCTTCTTCTGGGACCTGAACCACTGCTTTTGTCTCTAGACTGGCACTCTCTGATGTACATGTTATGTTGTAGCATCAGTATGAATTTTTCAATTTATCCCCCCTTCTCCCTGGACACACTCTCAGCATCAGTCTCAAATTCTTACTGTTATTTTACTATGCTTAGGAATTGCAGATGTTATACAAGTTATACAAAATGCACTTCTGATAAAGGAGGAAGTAGATATTAATTTTTCTTTTGAAGGATGACTTCAACTTCCAAATTATTTCAATATGGTTTTGGATCTGATCTTTCTTCTCCTCCCTGTTGTTTTTTCTCTAAGTGATGAATAAATGAAGTAATCCAACAGTACTATCAGGTGGTATTTTACAGTACCAATTAGGACAGTGTTTGGCTAGGGAAAATGACAGCATAACTGAGCCTATTTATGACCTTATAATGTAGACTACTGCATTTTACATGAAATAAAGCAGATTATAGGGCCTCCATGGTAGGTGAAGTTAAGTTCAGCAAATCAGATACAAGTCCTGTCTAGCTGTGACAACTTTTTGCCAGTTCCAGACAAGAAATGTATATATGTCTGCTTCCAAGAGTTGTGGGGTTGTCAGATGGCATTTTGAAGCTCAGAAATATTGGATGAGCTTAAGAGCCTTGAGACAAATAGTTCAGGGATATTGCAGAAGCAGCTCTTCCTTTGTTCTTCCTACCGACCCAACAGTGCTCCTACCCAGATGCTTGTTTGGGCTATACCCTGCAGAGGCTCAGCAGGGGAGATGCAAAAGGAGATCAACTGTTTAGCAATGATATTTCTACAAGCTGTGAAAATAGGGCTTTTCCCCTTTTGATGCTAAGTCTCTGTGGACTATGTATTGTCCACCAAGGTGACATACAATGTATAGTCACAGGTTCTGCTTTACTGGCCTCTATAATATGCCCCTGCACAGTGAGATTGTCCTAGTATGTCAATAAAATAATGAATTTTCTTGACCTGCTGTACATTACTAATGAAATAAGCTCTCCCTACACTAGCAATGTAATAGGTTTTCTGCTTTGTGTCAGTGGTGATCCTTAACATCACAAAAAAAAAAAAAAAGATTTTTTTTTTTGTTTCAACATTAGAAAAATTGATATTTTACTTGAATTATATTGCATTCAGTAGCTCATCAGTAGGTTTAAGGTTTAAATAAAAATTCTGAATGTCCACATTATCATCTTGGAATGGAACAGGGGTTCCTTGAGACATTAAAGACAGTGCCCCTTCTGCACTTATGTTTTGGTAGGTGTAGTAGTCTACATGATTTATGCAAAAAAAAAAAATCCAGATTTAGGGTGTAAAATGTGATCAGAAAGGAAGGAATTTTACATACAGCAGTCAGAGACTTTACAAACCTGAAGAGATGAATTCCAGCAGAGCAGTAGGTAGTGTATCTGTCAGACAGCTGTTTCTTCAGCATTCTGTTTCAAGGGAAAATTAAAACCCATGATTATCTGCATTCAATCCATACCATAAGAATGATGATAAGATTAATGATCAACGCTGTGTTTTTGTCCCAAGGGTCCCCCTGCTGTTTATGTGCCTACCTCCTGCTTTGGAACCATGGTGATAAATGTAGCTGTCTGACAGTCTCCAATTGCTTGAAATATGGTTCCCTGGCTGTTTCATACATGTGCTGCCCCAATTGCCAAGTTGTTTGTGATGCAGACATCTGTTTCTGACTCGTTTAAAAAACCTACAGGAATAATTTAATCCATATTAATGTTATCAGCCTATGGTCCCAGAGTGAACACTGAAGTTATAATTCAGTTTCAGGGCTCTGCTGCTTTTCATAAGCCAAGAGAATGAAGAAGGCTCATTCAGTTGAACTCATTCAAGCACTGTGTAATTGATCTGTACTGTATGAAGTACTCCTTGATTTTGGTGCTTTTAAAAGCTTTGCCTTGCTTGTGGTCATTGTTTATTCAATTACTTAGCTTAATTCCTCTCCATTATTTGTGATGATTGAAAGGGCCTGCTTAGAAAAGAAGAGGCTTATTGTCTGTTTTTTATCCATTTATTCTCATTGCATGTGAATTATGTCTGTTTTCACATGTAGGTAAGATTTTGTCTCTTTTTTTCTTTGTCTCTCTCTTAAACTTATGAACTATGACCCAGAAAAAAATCCATACACCACCTACAATAAGCAGACTTAGAAATGTCACAAAAATAAGGACTCAAATACTTAAGATGTTAACATACAGGGTATGAAAACCACAATTGTGTAAAATAATATGTAATTGCAGATTGTAGATGTGCGTAGCAAATCTATGATTTAAAAATGATTATTATTGATTTTGTGTCATTGACATAGGATAGCTGAAGGCACATGCATTGGTGTAAACAAAGTGTTTGCATGTGTGAGAGTTTCCTTTAGGAGCAGATCTGACCTTATATTTTCAGCACTTCTATGGCAAAAAAATTTATTGTCTTCCTTCTTCTTCACCTTGTGTCCTACTTCAGGATCCTCTTATTGCTGTGCCTTGCAACTACCAATCTTCATTTACCCTGCTGTACAAAACCAAAACAAAACAAAATAAAACAAACCCTTCCAGGAGGGCACTTTGTTCCAAAGTGCAGCATAATTCCTTAGTACTATTGACACTTGTTGAACTGTCACTGGTTACATTGCATAAGAACAGATGATAGTGTCTCTAGTTCATCTTCATATCAATAAGAGCCTGATGATCAATTTATTCTCTTGTCAAATACATACTTTAATGAGTTGCATTTTGTGTGGTTGACTATTCTGATAAAATCAATTTAATTAACCATTAAGATTTGACAGAACACATTCATTCAGTGTCATTCATTTCAAAAGAATAATAACTCCAATCAAAGACAAGTTGCCAACTATTCTAATGAGTTATCTTAACATTAGCAGGATTTCATGCTAATGATCAAAATTAGATATTTCAGGGTTTTTATCAAATTATTATTATAAGTCAGATATTACATTAATACCAGGGTACACTGTCACTGTTTATTCACCAAGCCATCAGTGTTTAAAACAAATTCTTATGATCTCCTGCATGCTTAAGTTAGTTGGGAAGATTAGGAAATAAATTATTCTCCCCTCATCTTGTCTTGTACAGTTACTGTGGGGAGGCAGGTGATAACCTTACAGCACATCTCATACTTTGTGGGGTGCAGGTTCCCTATTAACAAATCAGCAGTGGTGTATGAGGCTTACTAGAGTTTACATTGCTGTAGTGTGCTATCACTCCATATTATTATAGTGGGAAGCTGAATTATCAGCAGGATCTATTACAATACTGGATGATTAAAGTACTTCTTGAATTTTTACAAGATTTTAACCTTAGGATGAAGTAGGGGGAGGTGTAGTGTGCGAGAGAAACACAGAAAGAAAGGAAGAGGATTATATTTCAGCAGCCTTCATGATAAAATAGTAGTAATTAGTTTCAGTAAAATCCAGTAATAGTTTTGCACTTTGCAGGAAACCAAGTGGCAGACAGATAACATAAATTACTCAGCATAATTAGCAAGCTATTACAAGGTTCTGCCTATGTTTCCCCATGACTGAAAAGATCATTCCCTATTTTTTCAAGAACTTTATGTTCCTGAAAATATCATCCATTTTAAACCTTTTGTTGTGTGTATGTAGAGCCACTACATCTCTCTGAGCATAGCCCGCATTTTAGCAGAGGACTCGAGGGATAATCCATTCTGTGACCACATTGAGGAGAGAGAGAATTTGTAACACTTAGGACTTAGTCATCTGAAATAAAGCTCTAGTTTTACTACTGTGTGTATGACTCTGTGACATTTAGTACAAGGAAAAAGAATGGGGTTTATTGTCATGCATTCTTGTACTGCATGAGGTGATTTAAGTGTTTGGATTTTAATGTCTGATTCCTGATAGTGACCCCATTAGACATGAAAAATCATTTTTTGGCAAATGAGCACAAAGATTTCAAACTATTCAGAAAAGGTGGTGAAAACACAGTATGCAGATTTTTTTTTTTTCTTTTTATTGAAAATGTTTTCCAAGTTTGTATTTCAAGAAGACACCTGTCCTGATAAAGACTGGCTTCATATAAGAATAATTTATGCAAACAAAACAGTTAAAAACCTCCACCTGAATATGTATGGTACAGAAAAATTATAGTTTTGAAATAACAATATTAAAGCATGACCCTTAATGCATGGTCAGTATTGTTTTATGGCTGTTTTAATAAAAATTATAGAAAAAAATATAGAAAATATGAAGATCATAACAAATAAAAACTTCTTTTTTTTTGAAGAGAAGGACTTTTTTATTGCATTGAGACCAGGGGAATTATACTGGCATGAAATGGAAGAACAGTGTAGGAATTAGTGCTATATTCTCTAGCAAAACTTCATCTTAGAGCACCAGCTCTCCAGACATATGTTGCCTGGCCATTACTTCAGTGAATAATACGTGTTTCACACCAATTCCTGCAAGACTGAACTCCATTACTAAGCTATAGACCAATGAGCATCAATAGTGAAAAACATTTTGCATGATAAGTAGGCTTGATAGAATTCATCATGTCTTTTACTGAAAATTGATTGTTATTAAAAAATCTTATTATTGGCAATCAATGTTAGACTGTTTCAGTATCCTCTCATCTCTCACTTCTGGACCTTCAAAACAGCTCTGTACTTTTGGGTTAGCTAGCCAGCTGTTTTAGATGAGACATCCCACAGAAAATTCACTAATACGTACTTGCATCTTTTTCTAATTTTATTTATATGATTACTTCTGGATTGCAAAATAATTGAATTATGTATGTTAAACTGTACAACAATTAATTTACTTCCTCTGCCAGACAGCGAGCAGGAGACTTACTGATCTCTTAAGGCAGCAATGCCTTAATAACCCAATAATTGGGTTGTTAAATATTCAGATTTATTAGCAGAAGTCAGAAGAAGAACTGTTTTAGTCATGATCTCTTTCCATCACTCACTTATCTTCCCACCAGTGATTAGTGGTGATGAGAAAATAAAATAACTTGGGTATACCTTGAAACATGTTAAGTTAGGGAAGTTTAATGCCATGTTCATGATCTTGATCAGAAAGTGGATGATGAGGAAACCTATGGCTGGGCCTGAGACTGCAGATGATGACTCTACTAAACAGCTTTCAGGAAGAAATAGATTTTATTTGAAAAATTTTTGGAAGATCTTGAAAATCCCTGTGTTATCAAAACCAATGTCGTTATTAACAGTGCAGTTTTGTTGTTATCCCCTTGGTGAGTTATTTATCCAAGAACTGCAAATATGCTTACAAGAAATGTAAGTGCTATGATTATTACTCTAAGTTTTTAATGTTGTCTTCTCATGAAGAAGAATTAATTCTTGATTTTGTGAGGAAATTTTATTACAGTAATGTCAGGATTTAACTGTACACTGATTAAAGTAAAAAGGGGGTATCACTAATGTAAATTACCATGTGAATAGTACTCTTTCTCATAGACATACTACTTAGTTAATAGAATTACCATGAAAAAATATATGTTATTTAACAGCAATTACCATGAAACAATATATGTTATTTCACAGCAATTATTTCATAGTTAATCTGTCACTATTATGTCAAACTTCAACATGATTGTTGGTTTATCTCCTCTGTTATAGACAGAATCTGAATTTATTTTTGGTTCCTGAGAGTATCATGATGGATCTAACAAAACTCAGGTTTCTTAGTTGTCTTTACCCATGCAAAGTAATTTTGCTTAAAAATGTCAGAATTTGTGCTCTAGGTCCTGGTGCTACAGGCTGGGGAAGTAATGGTAACAGAAGAGCTGCAGCAGAATACCCTGTGATAAACCAGGACTCTGTGTGGAAGCATCTGTATTTTTTTTTTTTTGAGAAATAGAATATGGTCTGCTGGACTTCAATGTAAAATACAAACACTACTAAAAACCACTGAAAGAAGTAAGGTTCTCTGCAATCTTTGCACATCAAAAATGTGCTTTGTGTTTGTATATAGGCATTACTGGAATAAGTATGTTAGGATTGCAGCTTCTCCATATATTTTTCTTACAAGGTCATGAAATCCTACATGATCACAGTTGGTAGTCTTTCAAGTGTTGTTATTCCCTCACTCAGGACCCTGTCAAGTACTGAGGAGCTGAAGACACAGCTTCCTGATTCACACCTTCAATCTGGATCCAAACATGGAGTTACATCCTCAGTAGCAACAGTTCTAGATGCAGGTAAATGGCTACAACACAGGCCTAAAAAGACGATCAGAGGGCCGAAACACCTCTCCTATGGGGACAGGCTGAAGGAGCTGGGGTTGTTTATCCTGGAGAAGAGAAGGCTCCAGGGTGATCTTATAGCCACCTTCCAGTGTCTGAAGGGGCCTACAGAAAGGCTGGAGAGGGACTGTTTATAAGGGCCTGTAGTGAAAGGACAAGGGGTAATGGGTTTAAATTAGAGAAGAGTAAATTTAGACTGGATATCAGGAAGAAGTTCTTTACCTTGAGGGTGGTGGGTCAGTGGAATAGGCTCCCCAGGGAGGTGTTTGGGTCACCATCCCTGGAGATATTCAAGGTGAGTTTGGACAAGGCTCTGAGCAGCCTGGTCTAGTTGAGGGTGTCCCTGCTCACTGCAGGGTGGCTACACTAGATGACCTTTGGAGGTCCCTTCCAGCCCTAAACATAAAATTCTTTGGATTTAATTCTGCCTATATAAACATGTATTTTCTGCATTAAGTCTGATATAAATACTCAGATATGCATCTGGTGAAAACAACAAAGATAACATTTATTTCTGTCTAGTTTCTGGCCAACATCACTGTTGTCACATACAAGTCTTTCTGTTCCTGAAGAGAAGGTAAAGCAAGTCTATACAAAAAGTTCTGTTACTTTTTCAACAGAAAAAAAAAAAGAAAAAAAAATGTTTTGTCAGACAAAAAAAGAGTATTTATTGCTTTAAAATAGAAATTGAGACTTACATGCAGAAAGATCTCACATGTGACACAGGAAGCTCCTCCAAACACCTTCTCAACTTCCAAGCCCCTGAATCTAAATTACAAGTTGAAAAAAAATCTTCCAGTAGCACCCAGTGTCCATTGGCCATTTGACTTTTAAAGTTCAACTCTAAAAGAATGACTCTGTAAAAAAGGTCTCATAGGGATTTTCTGAGAATTTTCAGTAATGAGAGACCTCATCCATTCAATTCCTAAATAGAACAATGATTTATTTATTCTCTCAGCCAGCCTTACACACATAGCTTGAGAAGATGAAAGTCAAGACACAAACTTTCACATTCACAGATTGCTAACTACTCAGTTATCTGGGCCTTAGCAATTCTGTTTGTGGTGTGCAAGATGGATTAAAAAACATATCACTCCTCTGTAGCATAATGGACTCTGCAGTGCTACTGAGAAGTAGCAAAAGTAATAAAAGTATATTTCAGACAGTAAAGCAAACAGATACTACTATTGAATACACACTAGGAGCAGATGGCTATAATAAACCACATAGTTTGCACAGATACTTCCAGAACAACAAAAATCCCCAACTCCTTTTTGGTCCTGATTTCCTCACTATGTCCAAACAGCATTCAGTTACACAAAGGTGTCTGGGGCTTCCCCACAAAGACTCAAGCTAAGGGTGAAGGAACCTTTTCCATTAAAATGGAATTTTGTGAAGGAAAACAAAATATTAAATGAAAGGATACATATAATGAAAACTAACTGCAAAGCTCAAAATTTTGTTAGTATTAAAAAAAAAAAAAGTCCCCAAACTAAAATATTTTAGATGAGAAGATGAAGAATTTTTGTTGGATGCACTGCTCTGGGTTATTGTGGGATTTAATTTTGCTTCTTTGTATATCCTTCTCCTCCCCCCCCCCCCCCCCCCCCCCCCCCTCCTCCCTATACTCACCCTCCTCACTCTTCCCCCCACATCCGTGTTCACATCAT
>JAOEGS010017408.1:0-23821 GCA_025447755.1 Corythornis vintsioides | reverse complement strand
TATCCTTTCTCCCCTTTGCCCTATTGTCATTTTATAGAAGATCCTCAAGTCAGAGATCATCTATTTTTATATCGCTGCCAAATGCCAGATACATCTCCAAGAAATAAATAAATAATCACTGTATTAATAATGTCAAGTGTTCATTAAAACCACTATCACAACAACCTTCCAGGAGTAAATTCTTTTTATACTTGTAATCAGTTATGAAATATTCATTTGATGTTGATCCTGTAACTGCAGTTAATTTCTCAGTAATTATATGAAGAAAGTTACTAAAATTACACAGTGCTTAAATACTTCTGCTGCTACCAAACCCGTACTTGGATTATGAGATAGCCACCACTTAATATATTTTAGCTTTCAGTTGAATATCTCATTTAGATCACATTACCTGTATTTTTCAATTTCTTAAAATGGCATTAACCTTTCTTATACCCACATTAAATTTCTTCAGTTATTTCAAATACATGAAACTGATTATGTGGTAAAATAATTCATGGTATAATTTATTGATAGAAACTCTAAGTAGGAGTGTTCAGCCTGGCTTAAATTGACTGCAGAAGAATAATTCTGCTCAGTCTTATAGTGGAATTCTAACTATATATTCACTTTGGATGTGCTTTGGAATATTTTAAGGCATAGTGGATTTTTACTACCTTTTCGTATTTAATTTCCAACTTCAGGTTGTGTATTTTGTCCTTTTCATGATGACTTTAGGGTTTTTTTTCAGTCTTCACCCTGTAGACACCTGAAAACACAGGCAGGCAAGGTGTGGATCCTAGTGTAATTTAAAGCTATTGTGTATTCATTTCACAGAATCCCTCTCTCAGAGGTCCATGGGCTAAGCATGAACAGGCAGTTTTAGAAACATTCATGTCAATGACCTCTCTTTATGAGGAAATTAAATTGAGTAAACTTTTAGTTCTGGTCACTGAATGTTTCTGTAATTTAGTGCAAACATTTGTTCCAACTGCTGTTCTTTAAAACCATACTGTATATATTTTCTATATTGAATACATAAAGCCAAGGGATTTGACAGTTGACAAGTAATTTATGCTCAGAAAAATATTTTATTCAGAAAATTTGCTTTCCGTTATATAGAAGTAAACACATAAGCTGATATACTACTTAAATGTAGGTATATATATATATATGTGTGTGTGTGTGTGTGTGTAATGTGATGCAATTTTGCCCACAGATTTAACTTTTCTGTCAGACAAATTTAAATGGCAGATTTAATTTCAAGATGTTCTGACCAAAAGCATTATGAATCAGGTTTGGTTTGTTGGTTTGTTTTTTTTATTAGGTTTACTATGCTGTTTTGAATTCCCCTGACAAATCAACAATCTCTATCACCTTATGAATAGATCACACTATGGATGCTGCTCTCATAGACCAAACTGTAACAGAGTTAATACATTCTTATAATGAAGTTTGAATTTTCACTTGGTTCAGTTTTTTAGCACATTGTGAAAGGCACAATATTCTGCACAAATACTGTGAATTTCAGAGAATATTAGAACAATGCATAGATTTTAGTTGTAGATTGTCATAAGAAAGTAACTCTTTTCTTAATGCAGATAAGGGACAATAAAAATAATTATAGACAAATTGTCCACTTCATTCATAAACTATCTCTTCTAAAGATGGGTGAAAACTACAAATCATGTTCAATTACCTGGTTTAATGTAAATAAAGATTTGTTTGGTCTGATTTTAATGTAAAAGCAGATATGCAAGGTATTGGACTTTTTCCCCTCCAATATTTAATTACCCTTAGCTAGTTTAAAATATAAATAGAGGTTATTAAAAATAAAGGAGTGGATAGAGAATTGTGAAAATCTAAAAAAAAAAATAAATCTTTCAATTAAACCTAATGAATTACTGGAATTACTACTTTATCTTATTTGTTCAACCTGTTTACTTAATTTTTCTTTAACTGGGAAAAAAGATGTGGCTCAGAGAATTAAGTGTCCGGAGCCAGATTCCTCACAATCCTCAAATAACACCCTGGAAATCTTCCTAGAAAGGTCAGATTCATCTAAAACCCCACCTGAGGATTTCCAGCTCTTGCAGGATAAACTGGTGCTGAGGTTACTCAGGTGCTGGGTGTTACCAGGGCACCCAGCCTGGAAAAGGCAGAGGTCCCTTTGCCGTTTGTGTGACAAGCACTGACCATCTGCATGTTGCAGTTGGAGATTTGTACTTTTGCACTTCAACTGAGATGGATTTTAGAAGTTTTCATCTGCTACCTCCAACAGCTCTTTGCTGAGCCAGCCACTGAATACCAGCCACCCAAAACCAAGCAGGCACCAGGAATCATCAGGGCTCAGCTCAGCAGATGCACTGGAATTCTTGCTCAGCTCTCATATCTAATTCATCATTAGGAAAAAGCTTCCCAGGAGCTGATACACACAGCAAGGAGCAGTGACAGCAGAATGCTGGTTGATGGCAATGGGCATTCAGTTAAAAGTGCATATATAAGGAGGAAATCCTTGCCCCTTTAGCCAGCTCAGTACAGCTGCTATGCCTGTATAAAAGACTTCACCCAGCCTGCATAGAGCTTTCAACCATCCCTATAGGATATCATTTGTGTGCTTCTACAGAAAAGTGTTCTTTTAGAGGGTGTCACTCAGCATCAAAACTGAAGGGACTTTGAGGAAAAGTGAAATGCATCAGATATATTTAGCTTCCCTACACAGTAGGAAGACCTATAGGAAAAACAGACTGTTCTTTCTTGGAGCTGGACTGTAATGATGTGTTGCTAAATGCAGGTGGCCCACTGCACTGCATGGCATTGTGATCACTCTTGAGACAAATACCAGTGAAAGTTCTGTGAGAAATGAAAGGGGGAAAAAAGAGTATGGAAACTGAGTATCAGCATCAGCAGCCTCATAGTCAGAACATGAAAAGCTTTCAAGTTTTGATTATATACTCCAAACCAGTGGAATTTCTAGCAGCACATAGAGATTGCTCAGGGATTTCAGCTTCCTTGCTCGTGTCATTGGGGTACCCCAGGACAGAAAAATTCAGTGTACTGCTGGGAACAACTTAGCTGAGGAAGAAGAGACTGTTGTAACCTAACTCTTAGGGCTCCCTCAGAGTCTGATTTCTTTGCGCCAGTGGCAACTTGCCTGAGTAAAAAGGGTGTAAATCCCATGGGATTTGGTCTCATTCTCCTCTGTAGCTGTCATTTTCCAATCCACTGTGAGTCATCACAGTGTCTCTCAAAAACTATTGCTCTTCATATACCCCCAGGAAATGCATATTAAGACTGTTATTTTTAACTATATTCTCAGGTCTCAGGAAGACAATGATTTAATTTTTTGCTCTCTTCTTCCTCTCCCTCAATTTCTTCTGAGCTCAGTTTCTGTTTTCCATCCATATTTTAAAATTCCAACTTACTTATTCAAAGATGAAGTGAGGAGTTTGGACAATGAAGCCTTTCTTCCTGTCTTCCTGCAACTTTCCTCTAGAAGGAGAACAGAAATAAATTCTGAACTTGATAAAAATAATATTTTGATGGCAAACAGACAAAGAACACTGGGGATCCTGAAACTGCAAACCTGAATATATACCTCCTAATATCTCAAGTAGGTGAGGTGTCACCTTAAACTTGATTTTTCCTATTGGAATGAACATTAGTGAAGTGAAATATGAGGTGGGTCCTTCCCGTATGCAGGTGTAGACTAAAGAATTGAGCACTCTGCAGAACTTTTCCTAAAAGGCCTCTGGGACACCTTGTTGAGGGTGAGTCATTGGGATTTAGTGAGAACTTTATCTGGAGATGGCCCCTGGTTTCAGAAGACCCAGGTGAAGAACAAAAAAGAACCTCATTATACCCACAAAGAGGAAAAGCTAAATTCCATCAATGGAAACAGCAATGAGTGTGGAGTGCAGCTCAGTGGTCTGATGCAACATGCATCTTTGTGCTCCAGCTGCACATTCCCTTTCCATGAGCTTTGTGTGACACATTTAGTCTCTCCTTTCGATGTGTCATTGAAAACCCCACAAGTTAAGTGTCAGCCTCCCTGGAAAGTGGAATCAAAGCAGACAATATGCTGGGGTGGAAGGAGTCTGGAAAAAAAAATTAAGCTCTTGAAATAACACTGAACTTAATTATTATCTTTGGTAGTAGTTTTTTCTTCATAAAAATGTCAAGGTGAGCTAGGAATAAGGGCTGTTAGAAGTTTACTTCCCCTTTGCTGACCATCTTTATTGCATGTTAATTTTATTGCATTAATACTTAGAAAAAAAATATTTAATGTCTAAGTTATTTGTACAGATCAAGAAGTTTCTATTTTGGCAAGTATTTTGCAAATCTGATTTCATTCCACCTTAGAGCTGAAAATGAAAGGAGTGGTTCTTAGACTCAATTCCTTTTTTATCTTGAAAAATATTGATTTATACAAAGTATTTTTTGACAAACGTAAAGATTTTATGACATTGTAAACTTTTTGAGTAATAGAGGTGACAATCCAAACAAGGCTGACTGTGACAAAAATAATCAGAACCTCAAATTTTAAGTGAAAAATGAAAATATTTAATGCCATATAGTCTAGTTTTAGACTATACTTTTTTTTTTTTTCTCTTACATTCCAGTGGGACCCTTTTAAGATTAATTTGATTTAGACAGGATCACAGACTTTTCATGCACAGCAGCTACTTTTTACCTTTTTTATGATCCACTGGAAATGTATTTGTTTAATTTTAAGATGGAAATTGCAATAGGTGAGCAAAAGCCACCGGGAAATGCAGGTGGCTTGAAGAACTGTGGCTCAGCACCTACAATCCTGTCTGCCTTTTCAATGTTGAAGCCTTTCTAGAAATGGTGTTACACTGTTGTTATTTTATCAATATTTCTCACATGGGGGTGTAATTTATAGAAACACCTTGGCCAGGCAAAATGGATTTAGACAATCCATTTTCCAGGTCAGTGTGTGCATAGGGACATAAACCTCCTAAGAGGAAACAAAAGCCTGATATTCCATCCTGTTCTTTGCTAGCCTTCTGTTCCCAAAGCAGTGGAGCTTACCCTTAAATCAGTACCCACTGTCATTCACAAAACAGATGCACACACACAGCTTCTTATTTGCAGATACTAAAAAATCCTGCTTGGGTGTTCAGAAGTAACAGTGACCCTAGCTGATGTTAATGGTTTTTTTAAACTACAGGTCAGTCCTGAAGTTTAAAATGTCAAATTACTGCATCTGGAGTTAATTGTGAAGCGAATTTCTCAAATTTCTAGATATCAGCAAGTATACACCTGTTAAGCTCCTAAGCAAATGCTCAGCATATGATTATGATCCTTGAGGAATACTGCTGTGATTCACAGCTATAGCTGTCTATTTTTGCTTATATTGTCTGCTAAAAACATTAAGAAAATTTTAAACAAGCTGCCTGAAACGGGAAAGGGAACCTTTAGGCCTCCAGCTCAGCTTTCTGGAATTGCTTTAACTTAGCATGCAGGTTAAATACGATGAAAAATGCTGGCTTCATCTTGGAGTTATTTTGCCATGTGCAGGAAACCTGGGATTACCCACTGCAGAACTGAAGTCTGAGTTCTTTGGCAGGAGAAAGCATCTTGCTTCTCACCTTCTTCAGGATTAATAATATCACTCCAACGAGATTAGAGCCATTACTCTTCCTGACCTGATCCAAATGGTACAAATGGGATTTTAAAGACAGTGTCTACTGAAAGATCCAGCAGAATGATGAGGTGCACAGAATAGCTACCATGAGGAATCAGCAGTGATAGACTGTCAGGGTTATAAAGAAGATACCCTATTAGGTTTAGCTATTATCCCAGAAGAAGATTATAGCCATAGATCCTGACCTTTAATTAAATGGACAGCACAAAGAGAGAAAGATAAACAAACTTGTGCAAAAAAAAAAAAAAAAAGTGTTAACTTTTACTGACTTGAGAGCAAGTCTGTGAAGTGAAAAAGGGACAGTGACCAATAGGAGATTTTACAGATTGAACTTTCATTTGGTGAAGTGGTAAAAAGTTGTGATGATACAACAAGAAGTTATTAAAACTCTGTTTTATTGACTAAACAGCAAAATCCACCTGGGTTTCTACAATTAGGAAAGGAAGGAAAGGAAAGGAGAGGCTTTATTTAAATTGGAGCAGTGTGTAGTTTTAAGGTGTCTTTACTTTTACTCTGCAGAGAACTGATTTACTTCTTGCTGAATGCAAATGAACTCCAGATAAGCTTTGGCTTTCACTTGTCCCAGACACAATCCTGTCCCACCTGCTCTAGGAAACCTGCTCTAGCCAAAGGGCTGAAATAGATGATCCACAGGGGTCCCTTCCAACCCCTACCACTCTGATCTGTGCTCTGGGAATGCCACTTCTCTGAGCAGGATAGCAATGCTCAGCTTCTTGCCTCACATTTTTCACTGAAAAAAGATATACAATGAGAAAAAAATGTTGGTGAATTCTGAAAGTGACATAAAGAAAAAATATTTGCCCATGTACTTGAGGTAATTTGATTTCTTACACTTTCACTATCCAAGGACACTCCCGTAAGTAGTATGTCTCTGGATGTAGTTCCAAGATATTTGTGCTTATTCAGACTGAACTATACCTTCCATCATGGTCTAAATAGAACTAAAATAATGCTCTGTTTGCAGAATAAGCCCATGTAAGCAGAAGCAGCAGACAGCACAAGCTAATCTGTCAATTATTTGTAAACAATGTGACAAGAATTGCCTGGTTCTCGTAATCAGTCACTTCTCAAGAAAAGATAAAACTGTTTCATTTAATAACACCTAAAATCATGATAGATTCAGGTGCTATTTGTTCTTAAACAAATCATCTCCACACAGGGAAGCTAGAATTTGAAAAATCTGGAACTCTTCGTTGTTGTTTTTTCTCCAGTGTTTCCAGACCTGCAGTATAAAAGTTGCAATATAAAGAAGCAGGGCCTGAACTGAGTCTGAGAACCTTGAAGATGTCAGGACTAGAACTAAGACTATTTCACTGAACTCTCAGATGGAGGTGTGCATACACAAGAGGAGAAAGGTGTAGTTATTATGATGGTTGACAAGTAATGAACCTTACCAGTTTTTATATAAAAAACGAGTTCCACAAAAACTAAAATAAAACCAAAACAACCCAGCCAAACCAAAAATATATACATTAATGGCAGCTCTTCATGCACTTATCAAACATGCTCTGTTTAGTGTTCTGTATTTATCATAAAATAAATCAATCAGATATATCAAATCATGTTGCACAGAAATTTGAGTTTTGAAATACCTAAGGCACATACAATTAATTTTAAACTGCCCCAAATAAAATAAAATAGTTAAAGAAGACTACCAAGAAAGGGATGACATGTCTGAAATATAAGAAATTATCCATGCAAACCCTATAATCACATTGGCCTTCATCAGAGTACTCACACAAGGAAAGCTTTGCAAGATCAAGCTACTGTCTTGCTGACTACCCTTAAAATCAAGGACACTGAAGAAATGAGGGACACAGAACAATGATTCCACAGTATTAAACATTAAATCAATGATCAAATATGAAATGGAGGATTACAGAAAATGACTAAGATTCATTGTTCTTAATTGTGTAAGTTATGGGCCCAATTGCTGGTTTCATTTGCAAAGGGAAATCATTTACAAGGTTAATTGCAGCGTCACCTCACAGCCTCCAGTTCTTTTTCATGTTGTGCAAAGCAAGTGTGAGCAGATGGACAAGAAGAACATCTGGCAGAGAGAAGTGGGATCAATGCTGCTGACAGTTTTGACTGATTTCCTTTGGTGTGCACACAAAATAATTGGTGACAAAAAGGGCAGTCAGAAGCAAAGCTCCAAGCTGAAAGTGAATCTTTGCTGATGCTATTAGGGAACAAACCAACTTCTGTAGCTTCCCTGACAAAGTGTAGAAGACCTTAAATAGCTTTCAAAAAGCATGGTGATAATTGGTTTTTTTTGTACAATATGTGCCCTTAAAATGTGTAGCATCCTCATGCAGTTTTCTTCATTCACATTCATTTTGCTCTACTTTAAGGTTTATTTGTGGAAGAGGGTGCCTGTGAACCAAATGTAAGCTCCTTCCTTTTCATCCATATATCACTGTGTCAAAATATGGCAGATCCTAGGAACCACAGGTCTGCAAAAAGCATCCATGGCTGCTTAAGCAAACTTGCAGGAGGTACAATGTTTACCCAATTATTTATCTTTAATTTCAAACTCTTCTTTTAATGTTATTGTAAAATAGAGACTTAGCTGATGTCATTTCAGAACCACTCTCCAATAACTTGGAGGGATTTTAGCAATGAGAATGGGTCCCTGGTTTGCACAAAATAAAAAAAAAAAATTACACCTGCCTTCAACAATTGCCAGGAGAATGATCAGAGGAATTCCAAACAACACAACCTCACTTCAGTTCCTGGGAACATGTCCACATGGAAACCATTTCCAGGCAAAAGAAAGAAAAAATTTTAGGTGGAAACTAATAGCACAGACTTCCAATGGAGAAATGATTCTTTATCAATTTAGCTGTTGTCATAAAATAACCTGACCCAAGTGCAGGGGAAAGGCAGAGGCTACCATTTATCCATTTATCTTGCCTTTAACTATGCTCTCAGCTGAGCAGGAAGGTAGTGTTCAGAGTGGTGCATTCATTGCACCCTTCTGGGGTGATTGCACTGGACAGATCCTTGAGGTGCTCCACTTAGAATGAGCCTCCAGGCAGGATATGAAACATCAACCACTTCCTTTTGATCCCAACAATTCAGTTTCCACCCACTCACTGTACCACTCATGTAGACCAGAGCACCCCAGCTTGGTTACAGGGATACTCTGAAGTATTTTTTTCATACCTTGACATATAATAATAATGATATATTAATAATTGGATTAAATAATGGATTAAATGCTCACATATAAGACTGACAGAGGATGGCAGTGTCCAGAATCAATATGCTGCTCACCACTCTTGTTAAATTTCTCTCTTTTTTTATCTGAGAGATACTATTCTAAGCAGATAATTTTCTAAGGAGGTTGCCAAGGCAATCCATAAAGACCAGATCTGCTGGCCAGTCAACCAACCTGAGACAGGGAGCCTATGTGGTTCTAGACACAGCTAAAAACATCCTTCTAAAGCCTGAGATGCTCCATCAGCTCTACCCCTCTTGGTGAGATATTATGGCATTGATAGTTTGATATAGAAATATGAAAACTAGAAAATATAAGCCTTTCTTGAAGGTAGGAGCATGCATAGGATTGAAAGGAAGGAGAAAGAGTCTTGGCAGGATAATGGAAAAAAATATGGGAGATATTAATGGTTCATAAGAGCTCAGAAAAACATTCAGTGAGAGAAATTTCTACAGGAAAAAAAAAAATGTGTTACAGCACAATGGCCATTTGCTGACAGTGTGCCAGATCATCACCATTAAAATTAAGACAGTCTTTTGAGCATTTTTTTTCTTTATACCTGAAATGCAGGGAATGTAAAACAGTAGAAAGAACACTCTGTTTAAGATAATGAATATCACAATTCCCTCATAAAAATGTTGCATTCTCTGAATATGAATAAGAAACGAAAAATCCAGGCAGAAAATACTGAAGAATAATGTGAAGAAATATTAGGCAATATTTAAGGCACATAAAAATAGACAGACATATATGAAATATTTATGTACCTCTTCACAAATATTCAGAAACTAAAATATAAAAAGGTTAATGAAAATCTCAGGATTAAAATGAAAATATAAGAGATTTCTCCAAAGTTTGGTGAAAGTAAGATTGTAAGTGAAACTCTGTAAATAGGAAAGTAAAAATGATTTGTGACTAAGAGAGAATCATGCCAGAAGAGACACGGTGCCTTATGCTAACAAAGCATTAAGTCACAGCTGTAACGCATTGATAGTATCACAAAAGTCCACAAAAAATAAACTTCTGTGTTGAAGAGGGGCAAGTACTAAATTGGAGTTTTAATCTAAGTCATCTAACATGATAACATTGAGTGTGAAAAGAGACGTTTGCAAGGGTGTAAATATATGAAACATTATTTTGATGACTTTAAGTGGACTGGGCTGGTTTCATAATGCATCATGGTTCAGTGATAACATTTTTGACAGCATTTAGACATTTCTTGAACCAGACAGAGACTTCAAGAAAGTCTTAAAGATCACTACTGAAGATAAAGCTGCCAAAGGGAGGCTCTGTAATAGTGGCAACAATGTAGGGAAATGTTAATTCTTATAGGAAACAAAGGAAAAAATATCATGAAGTGTCTGATTTTAAAAGGAGAATGAACAAAATGTGGAAGAAAATCAAAGACACGGCCAGAAAGTGACTTCATGGCACCCAGAGAATGATCCTTGCTGCCATAGAGGATCAGGGGTGCAAACCACAAATCAAATATGACTTTAAGAGAACTCAATAAAAACTGTGATCAAATTGGAGTATTAGGAAGTGATACCAAGCACAAACTTCCCTCAGAACGTTGTACCTTAATGGGGAAAACTGAAGAGAAAAAACTTTGACAACTTAAAAATATAATAAGGTGCATGAGACAAGATTTTTACAGACAGCTTCCTCATCTCAACACACTTCTGAACACCACTGCAGCATTAAGTAGAAAGTACAAAGCACTAGGTTGTGAAGCTTGTAAATCATGATGCTATAAAAGGAAACAAAAGTCTTTACATGACTACTTAACATTTTTCATTGGTTTACACAGAAGGATTTGGGGAAGTTCTCACACTGATGATTTCTCTCTGTACTTACAGTGATTAACTGTGTTAAATTGAAATGTTGATAGAAAAGGTTTACAACAAATTGCTAAACTTTAAAACAAGAAATTGCCAAGTACTTCTAAGAAACTAATGTAAGATTAAAACAAAGCTTTCTAGTATATAAATCTGCTGTATAATTTGGCTTTAACATCAGTGTAATAAAAGTTAGTTTCAAAAAAATTAATTATATTTACAAAGGCTAGCATAGTCAAGGCAACAAATGGTTGGTGGTAGCAGGGTTTGGGGTTCTATGGCCATGTGGCCCCATTTGCAGATTAGTGTCTGCTTGGGAGTGATGGGTGGGAGCCTACAAAGAAGGGCAACACTATTTTTGCTAATAGGCTGGCTGACCTCATTAGCAGGGTTTGAAACTAAGAACGATGGGGAAAGGAGAAGGCAACTACCAGGTCTGAGAGATTGATGAGAAAAGGGCATGGGGTGTTGTGATGGGAAGGAACACAAAGTCAACAAAACAGGGCTTGGGTAGGGTCACCTCCAGCACCTGCACATAGTCAAGGAGGGTCCTGCATGGTACCATTGTGCACAGATCCCTTCAACATTTTCTCTTTGACTGCTTTTAACCTCAGTAGTGAGACAGGACAGGCAGGAAAATGCCACAGCCATTCAGACAACCACCAGCCTCTTCAGACAGGCCAGAAGTGCCTGAAAATACCTGAACACAAATTCTTTGGATAGCAGTGCCTTTGGGTGAAGCCTCCAATGATCACAAGATTGCCTTGTTTATGAACCTGATTTCTAGTGCAATCAGACCAAAGGCAAGAAGAACTATCTGCTACTAAGGCCATCACCTACGTGGCACTAGTCAGTGGATCCAGGGCTAACATGCTTTATGAGCAATTGCCCTAAATCTAATCAATTACACAGATTATAACCTCATATTTTCATGACCTAAAAGGCTAAATCCTCCTCTCTTGGGGTTTAGTTTTGATAAACACTATGGGTTTTTTTTGTGGATATTTTCAGTTCAGCTTGTGATATCCAGGGCTGCAGCAAGAAACAAGATAAAATCCCAAGGATGCAGCAGTAAGTACCAAGCAGCACCAGGTTGTTAAGAGTGAAATCTGTTATAGAAAAACATAATTTTGGAAGAGATTTTGTGAAAGAGACACGTTTTTTACTTTGATTTTGGGTCTACTGCCAAGAATCTGTTCAGTGCAGAAAAATACTAGGAAGGAGGCTCAAGGATCTTTGGGGATTGACACCTTTGCTGCTACATATACTCCAGCCCTTTCATGTGCATCATCCTAACATAGATGGACCAAGTTTTTTTGTCTGCTTATTTTGGTTATCATAATATAATGGAAAAAAGAAAAAAAAAAAAGAAGGTATCTTCCTTTCATAGAGCATAATTATCATCAGATTACAAATGACATTGTAGCCTGATGGGTTTTAATCTTACTTCACAGGGACTGTGTCATTCTTCCCTGGTTTGTCCAAGTCAATAAGCATTCTTACTAAATTGTCTAGGGCTTTGCTGCCTCAATTAAATCAGGATGCCAAATGTTACACACACATAGTAAGTGGCTGGATCCTTCCAGCAAATACAAGAGCAGTTAAAGATCCACTGCTGCAGGTAGCATTGTGCTGAACAAGTGAATAGAGAATAATTACACAGCATACCAATGGGATGTGTTCTAGAAAAAAAAAAGTTTACAAAAATCTAAAATTCAACTTTCTAGTAGAGTCCATTTCAAATGAAGAGACCATTTCATTGAAGCAGCCAGTAGCACAGACCCAGTACTCTCATTTATGGAATCAGTCTGTCTAAAAGGCAGTAAGGACTCATGTATTGTTTATAAAATGTGCTCACTTATCCAATCGAGAACAGGAAATTTAGATACTTTATACTTTGACATATCAGGATAAAAGTAATTTGCCAGTGGGAATCCACAAACATTTCTTGCAAAGGTCTGGCAGCACAACAATTACAGTGACAGGTAATATGGTATTCTGGAGCCTTCTTGGGAAAAGAATTTCCACTCAGTGTCAAATGGACACTTGTCAAGCCCAGATGAATGTACATACTTAAAAGAATGTCGTCCATCTAGCTTGACAACTACTGTAGGCTGAACAAATTCAATATGCTTCAGATATGATAGTTCAAGTAAATGTGTGAAGCACCATATGGAAGAAGTGAACACCTGCTGCAAGGTGTCACCTAGCAATATTGCATGTGTCTGATGGAAGATTGCTGACATAATTCATAGAAGGGACAGAGTTTGTCCCCTACAGATGAAGAAATGATGGTAATGTGACTCACAGGGGACTTGAAAAAAAGACAAGATCCAGAATCTGTCACTTTTAATAATGCACCTCAACAACTGCAGTTGCCATCTATTGCAAGGTGGTTTTTTTTAACCACTGTCAGCTGCACAGTCTTCTTTTGCCCTCTGGTTTACAGAGTTAGTTTATGGGGATGAAGGACATAATTTTCCTATGGCATATGATGAGGCACATCGGAAATTACATTAAGGACTTCCCAGGACAGTCTTTCTTTGCCTTGCTTATGCAACCTCACTCCATTCACATTGATATGATGAAGAACTGCCATGATAGAGGATGTGGGAGGATGCCCTATTTTATGTATTGTTTAGGGAAGGTGCTGTGTTTCTGGGAAGGTGTAGGAAGACAAAGAGCTTTCTGCACAATATGATAACATGGATTAAATTGCAAATGTTAGAATGTAAGAATATCAAAGATACTGTAAATATGCCTGGGGTCAAAGGAACATAGAGGGTATAGAGGTCTCTGGAGGGAAGAAGGAGAAGGAAGGATCAATAATACTGTTCACCCAGGTGATGGCCAGAAAAGGAAAGTTGGCTGAGAAGCCAAAGATTTACAGCACATTGAGTGGATAATTACTACTGTAATTACTATGGGGAAAAGGTTACTATTTGTTAAAATAAATGGGGAAAAAAAGTCATTTTCCGGCAGTGTTTTATACACATTTACAGATAGGCCAAAGCACAGAGCAGCATTTAGACTAGTATCTGAACATTGTTTCCATAGGATGGTTTATGGGGAGGATTTTTCTTTCCTTTAGCTAAGCATATCAAGCTTGGTGAGAATTTATGAGTCCAAGTAAAGAAAAAAGCATAGACTGCAGGAAGATGACAAAAGCAAATGGTGCTCCCACTATTCATTCCAGGTTTTGTTCTTTATTTAGTTAGATTTACGTCATGAAAAAGACCACGCTCTACATAAAGCTCTAGGCTCTCCTACTTAATCTGTCAATGGTATTCTACATGCAGCAGGATTAAAAAAACCCAAACATTCAACAAGAACAAATCAACTCAGGTTAGCCAGCCAGTGGATAACATAAACATCAGTATTTTCACTAACAGTAGTCTCCTAAAAAACAGTGTTACCTCTCTCAGAAAAATCCCTGTGCACAAATGGCTTTGGCTGTGTTCCTGCACTGTTCCTGAATAAAACCAAGTCACAGAGAACCAGAAGCACTGACAGAGCCTATCCTGCCAGCAGTGTATCCTGGGAGGGACAAAGAAGCGCTGTGATGATCAGTTCTCTGATGGAGGACTAGAGAGACAATGACCAGCAACTATGATTATTCAGCATAGATCTCCCTAGACAAGCACCCTGCATTGTCTTTTGTCTTCTATGCATGAATAACTTTAATCTGTAGTGATAAATTATGCATTGTAATAAGCTAATGTTTAAAAGGCTTTGGACAGCAGGGGCCAGATCTAAAAGCAAAGCTAATGTAGTTCTGCAGCAGGCAGATAGCAGTGATCCAGAGCTGACTCTCATACTTCCAAGTGTGATAGTCAACTGGCAACAGAGCACCAGCCATCTAACAACCTCAACATTCTGCCACTGGAACTGAGTGATCAACACTCAGAGAACTGTTTATAAGGAAACAGGTGGACCTTGCCCTGCCATTTCCTAACCTTTGTTGACCACTTTCACCTGCTATATTGTACAACCATTTTAAGTTCTTTTTCTTCTTGTTGAAAAATTCTAAATTAATTATTTCTCAGACTTTTTCATGCATGATTGTATTTGTATATATGCCTGTGTGTGTTAGAAGGCATCACTGTGAGGTAAATACGCATGACTGCTTAATTCCAGGGAAATAACCTATGCATCATCTGGCAGGGCATAAGTGCATGTAGGTAAATATGAACCCTGAAGCTACATTAATTTAGTAAAGTTTTCATAAATGTGTGGCTACATTAACAAGGAAACTATTTTTTCCCCCTCTGTTTTGCTTTTCCAATTGCATCCCTTCTGTATCTACATAATGAGGAAGGTCCATTTATACAAAGAATGAAAAGGTGCAATGAGTCATCAAAATGGAGTAATTTTATAAAGAAAAGGTTGTTCTGTAATAATTTGTCACAAAGCTGGAAATAATTGGAAGCAATGTTCTAAACACTTTCCATAAATATGGCATTCTGGGTAAAGGAATTACTGTTATTTTGGAAGTTAATCTAATTTTTGTCTGCACATTGTCATTTATGTGAATAGGTCTTGTCAGCTTGATTTGTTACAATGCCTGAATTGCTTGCTTAATCCCCAAAATATAAATAAAACATTTAATTGCTTTAACTGGGAATGTTAACCTTTTCACTACTGCTGAGTGTGCATCCAAGGAACAAGTTTTATTGTTGCCTTTATGCATTTCAAAATATGATCACAATAAGGTTATTGGAAAAAATAAGAAAAGGAGCTATTTAAAGAATGGCTCACAAGAATCCTAGGGTGTGGGGGACAATAATAGAGACTGAGTCCCTTTCAGACCAAACTCACCCATGTGATTTTTGCCAGTTAGCTCCATTAGCTGTAGTGCTCCAGTTGCAGAGGTCAGACTTACACCTAGGGGAAAATTGTCATATAATCCTAGTCAATGAAGCTGGGAATTTCACATTAAGCTCTGTTTTTTTTGTTTGGTTTTGTTTGTTTTGGGGTTTTTTTGTGCTGTTCCTGAAACTGAAGCACAAAGAGGAGTAATTCAGATTAATAGCACTCCCAATTGGAATGTTGTCCAGGTTGAAGCACTAATGACTGAGATGGAATAAGTACTTCATGCAGCTTTATGCCAGTAAACAAGCAGCACCCAGCATACTAACCCTGCTCTCTGAAATAGAAACAGGAGAGATCTTCAGAGACTCTGCTGCCTTCATGCTCAAGCAGTTCTGAGAGCAGATAAATAAAAGATGGGGTGGAGCAACCATACTTTTACACTGATCTTCACAGTTGTTCAGCATCAGTAGAGATACTTTATTAGCACATTGGCAGGTGTTGCAGGGGAATTAGTAGATGAGAAGCAACCAACTCAGGAGAGTTCTCAGTTGAACTACAGCTTAGGAAAACCTACAGGCTCTCTAGACTTGTCAGTGAAAGACAGGGCAGTGTGAGCACTGAAGTTTAACTTCTCTGAGAAGAAAGGTGGGTGCAACCAGAATGTTAGTGATGTTAAATAGTTTGCTTTATGATGTTATAGTGAGCAAAATCTGTGTTCTTTTTTGATTATTTTATCTTAAAACAGTTGTTAAAAGGTGGGTGAAATTATGTAACTGCTTCTATAGAATTGCTAAAGACTGCCCAAATATTAAGTTAATTTATTTTTCCTTTGTTTGTTTCTGGCTGTAGTAACTCCATAGGAAATCAGTGTTAGTTATGACTCAGGTAGTCCCATTTGCACTCAACTTGAAAGCACGAGGATTGTTTTCTTGCAGCAATCTGTAGCAAAACTAAATGGTTCTGATTGACTTTATTTCTCATTACTTTTATGTTGCTGAATGGCATGAACTGTAATTTAGAATCATTTTAATGCAACATTTCTCTGCTAAAGCCATGTGAAAAAACCCATTATAGAGGAATACTGTACACTAACTACTGTTTCATTGCTGGCTGGTAGTAACACTTCAGGAAAGACTGAGTTGAAGAACATGTGATAATATATGGCAGAGCAACTTTAGCAGCATTTTGTTTTGTAAGAGAAGATGTTAAGGTGTATGTGCCAAGGCTTTCAGAAAGGACAAATTTCTATCTATTTTACTTCTTTTTTGAAGTACTTACAAAACCAGAGACTTTATTCCACAAGAGTTGGACTGTTGGAAAAATTTTGCAATGAACTATATTGTTGTATTTTTGGGCTAGCAAGTTGCCACCCCCAGTTAACTTTTCATCTATCCAGTGGGAATTACTTTGCAGTTCCAAGTGTTCTGCTTGAAGGTTGTAACTGTGTAAACAGAAGGAAAATATCATATAGTTGCCCTGCAAAACTCATGGGTGGAGCAGGCAGCAATCCAGGAGCAGCCTGGGACAGCCCTGGCCACCACTTGCCCAGGGCACAGCTGAGCTAGGCTGGGGGCTCAGGCCTGAGCTGCAGTGGGGCTCCTGGGTGCAGGGCTGGTGGTCCCAGAAGGGGTTGTCAGGACCAATGGAGTACTCAGAGGCTTGACTTTCTGAGACTAAGCTGATTGTGATTTCAGAAAAAAAACCCCACCTCTTTAGTAGGAAAATAAAGTGTTTATTTTTGCCACATTGGCTGATTTCTCTGGTGCTTTCTCCTGCAGGCACATGGGCTGATGTGGAAGAAGAGCCTGGGAGAAGTGAGGAGAATGAATTCATGCAGATTGCTCCTTCACCTCTGTGCTGATCTGCTGAGCTATGTGAGTAAGGATTTGATCCCTCTGTTAAGTGAACATGTTGACTTTTGCTTCAGTGTGTATGTGTTATGCCTTCCCTCTGTTATGGGATTACCTAAATCAAAACTTGTTAATACTGTTTGAAATATGGAACAACTTTCTGAAACTAGCAAAATCCCAGACTGCAATTGGAGTAAATCAGGAGAATTTAGTTAAACATCCTTTTCCAAATAGCACACCCAATGGTTTCGCTTTTACTTTAAGATTTTTTAAAATTATTTTTAATTAAATAAAATGCAGCTGCAGCTGTCATGTGCTGGGATCTTGAGGGGTCTCCATGTGGAATATTTCTAGACAGAAAGAATCAGGCACAAACTTCAGGCAGTGTCCAATAATGTTTGGGGTTTTTTTCCTCTGCGTATGATTCAGTGCTGCTGATGCCCTGATCTGCTTCAGGAGGAGGGCTCTACAGAAATTATGCTCTGGTGACACTGCATAGAGTAGCAGAGGAATGATGTTTCACAGTATCAGGCTTTGCTAAGTCAGCTGAAATTGATGGTATAGGCACAGAAGGAAAATGCAGAGTTAAGGGCTGAAACTCATTAATTCACATCATGTGGCTAAGTAAACAGTGTAAGAGTGGGATCATGCAGATGTGTCAGCAAGGCTTTTCCCAGGTTATTAATGATTCATTGCTGTCATTATTAACCTGCCGTGTTAATATCTGAAAGTCATGAGACTCATTTCCTTGTATTTACCTTCTGTGTGTCTTACCTGGCACAACTGCAGGCAGCCTGGGACCCAGCTCTCAGTCCTTGGCCACGAGCAGCCTTTGCACAGGCATAGCCACTTCAGTTAGGAGTAAAATTTGCATATGTAATTATTTTCTTGCAGAATTAAGATTGGTCTAAGCATTTTTATGCCCATTTAATGTTCTCAGCTCATAAGTTTTATGTCGTTCAGTTTAAACAACACAATTTTTGCATGTATATTAATGTTTTCTATTTTCTGTGTGGTATTTAATGCACTGGGGACTTCTTCAGTGCAGCTGCAAGGCAACTTACAATAATTATTATTAGGAATAAAGGCAATTGCTAAGCACTTTATACATTTATAATACTGTATAAGAAGCAGAAACCCATATTCCCTACCCCAAATGGCAATTTAGCCCTAACCACAAAGAATATTAGTCTTAGTCATGCACATCCATAGTATCACTTCTACAGAGCTATTTTAATGCATGGTTCCTCTAGGATAGAACTGTAACAGGGGTTTACATGAAATAAAAAAAAAATAGTTCCTCCTAGAAGTTTATGAGAGTTGACTGTTCCTTTGGAGCCATTATGGTTTATCATGTATTTAAGGCCTTCTAAAATATGAATTATTGATAGACTCCAAGGAGCAATGTTTCTTTATAATTTATAAATATTTATTTGCTGAGTTTCAGAATGGGTATTATTGACCTCATACAGACCATAATGGCTCCAAGTGGTCTATTATGCAACAGAGTAAGACACTTTAAAAATCCTATCTCCTCTTTGATGTCCTGGAAGCATAATTAAGTGCTGTTAAAATCCAAGGAAGGTGGTAACTTTGATTATGAAGCAGTTATACTTGCAACCTATACTCAGAACCTGCTGGTACACTTTGACCTCACTGAACACACTCCTTTTATTTGCTGGTGTCTGTGACAGAAGGTGTCTGTGACATCAAGGGCAGACTGTGAGCAAAAAAGTAGTTAATGTATCATGAGAGTGGCTTGCAATGTGAGGATGAATGCTGTGACATGCACTCTACATATTACACTAGTTCAGGAGCCTCTCTGGGCAGATGATTTATTTTTTTGTGGTTGGACTGATGGTCTCTCTCTGTGCTACTGAGGTAAATGATTTTTTTTTCTTTTAAATGCAACTAGTAGTTCATCTGCTAGAAACTCATCTCCTTGATGATTTGTCCCTACCTGTCCTAACAGGCATTTTTTTTCTCAGTGTGAAATAATGTTATATATTAGTTGCAATATAAAATAAATATTAGGTACATTAGTTACCAGAGCTATGTAAGTGAAAAGAGGGCCTGGCATGACATTGATGTGGTGACATTGAGAAGAGAACTCATGGATTTATTTAGGAGATCAAAAATTTCAAGGATCTTTGATACTGAGCACAATTTCCTTAATACCAAGACAACGTGGTACTGGTAACAGCAGTAAAAGATGTCTCTTCGAACCTGAAAATGTGTTTTTATTCTTTTTGAGATTCAAGGGAAAAATGTATGATGATCATGATGATAGAATCCAAGGAAGTCTATTAAATATCACACCTGCCATGCAGGGTGTTTGAATTATAAAGATGGATTTTCAGTATTATTTATAATAACTTATAAAAGAGTCACACTTCTATTAATGAAAAGATAAAATGGAATAATTCATGTGTCTAAGCTATAAAACTTAGGTTAAAAAAGCTGTAGCAGGCCTCAGCTGAATGTGTGTCACCCCCTTATTTAGCTAATAAGGTAGCTGGGTAAATGCTACCACTTGGAGAGACAAATATGTCAAAAATATGGGGACCAGACTCTGCCATCTCACTCAGAATAGGTGCTATGTCATTCCAGGACAACTTTTGTGACTTTCTTCTGACTTCTTATTGAGACTAATACTATACAATAGGAGTTGATGTGCCATAATTAGCCCTTAACTGTATAATCTACTTTAAGGAAAGCATTCAGATTCAGAAACATTATGCTTCCCACTGTGCTGTTGTTCTCTGAGATTTTGGGGTAATTGTGCCTTCATGATCTGAAGAAGACCAGATGATTCATACTCCTTATAATTCCAAGATCCAAAGTAGGTATCGTTGACAGTATAAAACAATCAACACTTGCAGTACTGTCTTTTTTGAGGTTTCAAAGTCTGAGGTGTGACAAACTAAGAAAAACTAAAAAAAAGTGTGTGTTTATGCAGCACTTGAGGGAAACAAACCTCTTCCCAGACCCTGTCCTGCTGAAAAGCCCAGAATATCTCTCTTTCTCAAGCAGTAAAAAAAATAGAAAGCACTATAGAAATAGAAGAAAATATTTTTGAGGTTTGTTTACTTAAGTAGGACTGCAGAGGACATGACATGTAGTAGAGAAATGAATAGATAAAATGAGTAGTAATGTTACAAAACAATTGGCAGCACAAGAGTTAAAAAAAAATCATTCTGAGGGTGAATCAGAGCATTCAGAGTTCATGTCCTTGGTTTTAATTTCACAAGAAATAATGAAATGCACATGTACTGTAAAATAAATAGCTTGCCTATGGCAGCAAATACATTAGCCACTGCTAATGGAAACATAATTGTAGAAGGAAGGTGATGTCAAATAAACAGCACTGTTACTTCTTGCATTCATTATCAACAGTGTTGGAAATCAAATAAAACAGAGAAACAGAATGTAATGGGAAACAAGTTTGATTATTACACAAAAAAGCTGTTTTCTTGTCACAGTTTTACTTTCTCTAAGGTAGGCTCTTCGTGGTCTGGGTTCCCAGCAGTGTTTCTGTTAACCATGGGCAGAGCTGGCAATGGTCAGAAGGTGTAAATCAGTAAATCTCAAAGTCAGTGGTGGTGCAGGAGAGCTAGTGTATGTTGCTGGTTTGCATTAATTTCATGGCATGGAGTGTCTGTATACACTGGATGTTTAAAGGATCCACTACAGTGACCTTACAGCTGCACTGGTGAAGGAATGCATATCTGCCAAAAACTTGCTGGGGAATAAGGCTTAATACTTTATAATCAGATAAAGTGAAATTAACCATGTAAAATTAGAAGGCAGAATTCTTTATACTAGGCTTTGCCAACTTTCCATCATTTCTGTTTTGGAGAGAAAGTAGCTAAATGTATGTGCATAGAGCTTCTAATTCTGACATAGCTGTGTGCAGTTGGAAACTATTTTATACTGGTTTTACCTGTTTGCCACTTACGGTAGATACAATAATGACAGATATTGATAGTCAATTATCTGTAGAATATCATATAATTAATAAGAAACTGCAGTCTTCTACTCCTCATCAACTCTTTTATAGACAAAGAAGTATCTCAGCTTTCATGCTGAACTTGATTATTAGTTTTAGTTCCAGGATAAAATTGGGCTTTTGCATGCATACCAGCAGATATACAGCTTAATTTTTTTACTTCTTCTAATTTAAAATTGTCAGTTTTTTATGTTGACAGCTACTTAGTTAAAAGATATCCCAGCAACTTTAAGTAGCTATTTTCCTATTCTTTTCTTTTTTTTTTTTTTTTTCCATGACTGGTTATTGCTCTGTACATATTTCACAGGGAATTCATTTCAAGTTGCAACTTGGGGAAGGTTTTGCCATTTATGGTCTAACTTTTTCATTTCTTAGTTCTCTCTGATGTTTGTTCTTAACACTGACAGGCAGAATAAACTGGAAATCTCAGACTGACAGCTCCCATATTTATTTATTTCAGCTGAAATTTTATAATATCACTGGAGAACCTTCAGCACTATAATCTACTTTTCTGGAGTTTGACTGCACCTGCTTCCTTCAAGTCATATTATAGGGTTTATTTATTTGTTTAAGCTTTTGTCTGTTGGGGTCAATGTTTTGGTTTTGTTGACTCAAATTAGACTGTATAGAAGGACTAGATATATAAGAAAAGGATCAAGGAACTGTTACAAGTCTCTAGACCCTAAATGTATTAGAACAGAGGAGATAAAGATAATATTAATAGAAATGCATCAACAAATAGACCTCTTTGAGGAAAAAAAAAATTACCCCATGTTTCCCTTTTTGTGTGTGTGTCAGAATGTCTCCATGTTCTGTGTGTTCTCTAATGCTCCAGTTTGTTTTGTACAAGCTAATTTTAGCACAGGCAAAGAAATGCTCATGTTAGCAACCTGCTAAGAGTAAGAACAGCCGAGTGACACCAGGGCCAGGTTATGTGGGACAGCAGAGACCACTCGGTGCTCCAGCCAGCCAGAAAGGCCACTTGTCTCCTGAGGCCTTCTGCAATACTAGCAGGACCTGCATGGAACTCAGAGGAGAGTAAGACAAGCTTAACATCACTCTAGCTCTCTTTCTTCCTCAAGGCTGTGAAGAATTTTTTTTTTTTTTTTTTTATTATTTTTTTTTAGAAGCAGGCAGTATAGAATCTCAGCTATTGTGTTTAGGAAATAAGAATCCATAATCCATAAGAGGATTTTTGGATGTAGCTGTCTAGAATCCTATTTTATTTATTTCTATAGTGCCCATCTTAATATCCTTTCTTCAGAAGTCAAAAGGCAGTAACAAACACAGAGCTGAACAAGTCCAAATAGCAGTCAGGGCACTTAATGCATAGATAGAAACAAAGCAAATGGAAGAAAAGAGAACAGCTAAAGAAAAAGTAAATTCCCCTGCTGAAGTAGAAAAGCTTTACACTGACATTCACTTTCTGGTTAGTTTTTCAATATTTTATTTGACTGCCATTAATTGGCAGATGTCATTTTGGCTGACATACTAAAGGCAGTGCATACAAAACTGTCCTGAGCAGCACTAAGATCATATCAGAACCTTCAAACTGACCAAAACATCGCTGATTCCAGTCACACAGAATATGCTTTATTTGGGCAGTAGGCAGAAATTCTCTGCTTTTTCTTTGACAGCTGAATAAATTTTCATATCAGGATATCATTCTGATTTATACATCTAAAATAGAGTTAAAAATTCAAGCAGTGAAGAAATTTTTCTTAAACCACACAAACTCTTCCAAACAGAAGTTCCTATCTCTTTTTTTAAATTATACTTTGCTTAAAAGATACAGATAATTCATAAACTCTTTCATTTGATTCTGTCTATAAAAAAACCTGGAATAGTTCAAAATGCTATCACTAAAAAAAGCAGACATTGCATATAGTTCAGTCTGTCTTTGTATCTCCCTGGCTGTCATGCCAAGAAATCAATGTCATTAACCATAACAATAACACATAGCACTGTGTCTCTCTTATTTATCAAGAAATCTAAGAGCTTTGCAAAAAGTCCTGATAGCAGCTTTTGGTAATTGGAACATGCAGCATCAGCTTGTCTTTGTTAGATCACTTCTTAATGCCACTCCACTGTACTGAGATATTTCCCAGAAATCTCTAACCTTCTCGGGCATTGTCTGATTTGAAACCTTAATGCAGTCTGGGGATTTTCATACAGAGTTACAGAGAATGCAGGGAAATGTTCTGATAAGTTTTCACTGTTGCTGTGGTTATCTCTCATTCTATCTCTGTATCAGTTCTTATAGAAGAAAATTGAGTCTGATTTCCTACTCTTTCATTTCCCCTCATTTGCCCCTCATTTGGGAGGCATTTTCATTTCCTTTAGTTAGCCTGAATCAAAGCCAAACTTTATATCAAGCATCACAATGTTTAGTTATCTTAAAAAAAAAAAAATCCCTGT
>JAOEGS010017407.1:50554-67145 GCA_025447755.1 Corythornis vintsioides | reverse complement strand
GCGGGGCCGGCCGCTCGCTGAGCCCGTCCCGGCGCTGGGGCCGTGGCGGCCTCCTTCTCCTCCTTCTCCTCCTCCTTCTCCTCCTTCTCCTCCTTCTCCTCCTTCTCCTCCTTCTCCTCCTTCTCCTTTCCCTCCTTCTTTCCTCTCCTTTCCCTCCTTCTTTCCTCTCCAACAACTGTTTCTCTCTATATATTTTATTATACTACTTTTTTTTCTAATGAAAAGCCCAATATATTGCTTATTACATGGCATGTTTATATGCACATGAAAGAAAAAAGAGCTTTTAATACAAGGAAAGTGCACTGGGAGTGTCCTTTGTGATTGCTGGTCATGCTATTTATTTAGACCTCTAACAGACAAAAAAAAAAATCATTTTTTTTTAATGAAGAATTTTCAAACAACCTTTTCCTGTGGTGCAGTTTCAGCAAGTGAGGTACAAAGCTGTAACCATGAGAAAATAACCATTAAATGACAAGCTGAAGTGATCAGCTGGTGTGAGAGCTCAGTGTCCTGCTCCCAAAGAGCAGTGTGTAGGGTCATGTTTATGGCCACAAGTTGGTGGAGCTTTGAGAACATGGAGATTGGATGCAGACTTGTTTTGGGAAGGCTGTTGGATTTTTAGGACTTGTTTTTCTCTCATTCCAATGGTTGATTAATTCTTGATTGTTTGTTGGGTCGAGCTGGGTTTTTTCCATCTCTGTGTGTGTGTCTTTCTGTGCAATTTTGGTTTGTTTTCTTGAGTGGAAAAACCCTCAAACCCATCCAGTTGGATGCAAATACATAGTTAAAAGTTTTGGGAAGGGAAAAATGGCTTTTTTTCTGGTTTTTGTTTGTTTGATTTTTTAACAATGCTGTAATCAAAGGGAAAAATCCTTAAGGAAAAGCAGCTGCAGGGAGCAAAGAGCATGAAGCACTTTGTTGCTGGTACTGGTTTTGATTTCATGTGAGGATGGTAATAGGTCACAACTAGGTGATATTGAAACATGGGCCAGGATAGGACGAGGGGACATTTAATTAGTGAAAACAAAAGGTCTTTGGCAGGTTAATTGCCACAGTGCTCTGTGAAATCCTGCTCAGACCCTCTTATTCTCCAGCCAGCCTTCGGACACAGGCTGCTTGCTCAGGGTGCAGGAGGTTAATAACAACACAGAGAGAGCCCAGCACTTTGCTGAGGATAATTATGCATTAGCTAAAAGAGGGGATTGTTTCATCCCATTAAAATGAGCTGTGTGTGGGAGAGCATTATCACCCCACTCTGCTGGAAGTAAACACTGGCAGTGCTCACAATCTCAGCTGTCAGCTGTGGATAGTGGGATGGAGCAGAGAAAAACCAGAGCCCAGCACCAGCTCTGGATGGAGCTCATTGCAGTGGTGGGCAGAGGTGCCAGCTTGGCTCTGCTGTGCTGGGTGACCCTGCAGACAGCACCAAGCCTCTGGTGTGGGTCTGAGGGAAGATTGGAGCCATAAATAGCAAAGCTGTCTCTGGTTGTTGTTATTTGTGTGGCTTTGTGAACCAACACACAGGAGAAACATGGCAGTGTGGGAGGGCAGGCAGAGGCTTCCACGAGTCATTGCCACTGTTAATGAGGAAAAAGGGTCATGCCTCTTTGTTTCCCACACCAAAACTCATCACAGAAGGAATTTGGAGAGTTTCCTTTCACCAGATGGAGAGGGCTGGGGGGAATTAGGTGCCAAAGCAGCTATTTCAATGTCTTCATAGGTCAGTTCCAAGACTCAACTCTCCACAGGCTTCACTGACTTGCCTTAAGCCTTTAGTGGCACGGGAATGATACCCAGAATCCAGAATCCTTCCTGCCACAGGGGTCTCTTAAGGCAAATTACAGCTCAGTGCCCATACCTGGGGTGCAATAGTGATGTACCTTGCAGAGAAAGCAAATTTACACATTGTTGTGGGGGGTTTATCCCCTTTTTGCCACTGCTGCTTTGCTCAAGCCATATTTATTCTTCTGTGGGTTGTCTTCCTAACATCTCAGCCTGTTATAGTATCAGGATCTGCAGATCTCCTGCAGCCTTTGCTCTTAGGTGGCTTCTTGATGAGAAGTTAGTGGCACAGGCAGAGCCCTTCCATGGGCTCTGTGAGCTTTGGCTGTGGTCCACAGAGCCAGCTTTGTGTGGTGCTGTGAAAGCCCCTTGGTTGACAGCTTGATTATGCTGTGATAGGAGCAAAACCCCTAAACCAGAGTTTTTTTAGTCATATGTGTTATGACAGTGGCAAAAATATGGATTTATGCCCAAATTAGTTGGATGAGGCAGATATAAACTCCTCTTAGTCTTCACACCTATCAAAATTAAAGACAGGCTGAGCTACTCCACTAGCAAAAGCCCATCCTTCCTTAAGAAATTTGCTTAAAATCTTGACTGCAGTTTCAGTGGGACAAGTAATTTTTCTCTCCATATCTGCACAGTCCCCTGGGAAGCAGGAGGAGATAGATCATGTGCCAACTGGAAGTGGAATAGAAAAAAAAAAAATCTATAAATACAAGGCACTACAACCTTTCATCATGTTGGATACAAGGACCAGCAGTGCTGCTCTGAGGATTCCTTTTCATTTTTTTTTTTTTTTCCTGTTGACATCTCTTTAGTTAGTGTCTCAATCTCTTCTTAGGTGTGAAATGGGGAGGAAGCCTCAGCATTTTGGTTGCCACACCAGAAGTTACAGTCAATGTGCTGACCCTGCTCTTGCTGCCAGCAGTGCAGCACTGGAAACCTGTATCCCAGCACTGCCAAGCACTTTGGGAGTGCTGCAGTGGGTGAGGAGGGCAAAGTCCCATCACTCTGTAGCTGTTTTCTTTCAAAGCAGAGGAAGAAAAACCCCAAACACCAACAAAACCTGCATGGAGAGGAATGAGGGTTGGATGTGGTGCTGTGCAGTAAAAATCTCCTTGGCTCTGCCTTGCAAAAGCCAGCAGTGGGGAGCCTGTGGGCAGAGCTGTTTCTAGCTGTGCCAGGTCTCAGCTTCTCCAGGTAAAATGGGGACCAGCACGACACAGCCTCAGCACTGGGCTGAGATTTTATTGCTATAATTTAGCCCAAAATGAGGTTTTACATTGGTACCTACCAGCCATTGCAGCCAGTGGGAGTCACCCCCCTCCCCAGCACAGGACTGGCAGAGGCATTTTCCTGAGCTGTTCAGGGTCACGCTGGCTCACTGAATAAATACACTGCCCTGCAATAAATCCACACTTGCCTTCAGCTCCAGGCCCCCAGAGCATTAACACTTTTATAGGAGCATTTATAGAGGAAACAGCACGAGCCCTGTAATTGTCCACATAAAAAATCTGTTTATTTAGAGAAGCTGATGATTATTCAGCTGGAGTCAGTAGCAGTGATGGAGCAGAGCACTGCCAGAAGGGTTTGTGCTGTTGAATGAACAATCAAAGAGCAGCCAGCACCAGCACTGGTGTTTAGAGCTGGTCCCCTGTGCCAGGCCTGGCTTGGGGGTGGGCAAGGTAACTAAAGACCCAGAGCTCTCTTGATTTCCCTCTTCCATTGCCTTGGGCAGCCTGGGGAGAGCACCAGGGGCAGTAGATGGTAGGGGGTGAGGTAATTACAAATGCAGACCCTCCCTCTATTCTTCTGGTAGTTTTTCTTGTAGAAATATCTACATTTCTCAGATTTTATATAAGCTTTGGACTCTAGAGCTGGCGTGTTAATAAATATTCAGTGGCATAGAAAAAACTCTTCTCTATTCTGTGAATAATAGATTACAGATGATGCCAAGCACGTAACACAAAATGCCCCAGGTGTTTATGAGCCATTTATAAGCAATTTATTATTGATCAGGAAGGGAGGGAGGACCCATTTATTAAGATCCATGAATCCTGTACCATTCCTTTCACAAGGATGTTAAAGGCTGGGTGAGAAATGAGGTGTGAGCTACTGGCCTTGAAGTAGTGAACTGGTGTGAGCCACTGGCCTTGCAGCAGGGAGCTGGTGTGAGCCACTGGCCTTGCAGCAGGGAGCTGGTGTGAGCTGGTGTGAGCCACTGGCCTTGAAGGAGGGAGTTGGTGTGAGCTGGTGTGAGCCCCTGGCCTTTCAGTTGTGAGCTGATGTGAGCCCCTGGCCTTTCAGAAGTGAGCTGGTGTGAGCCACTGACCTTTCAGTTGTGAGCTGATGTGAGCCACTGGCCTTTCAGAAGTGAGCTGGTGTAAGCTACTGGCCTTTCAGTTGTGAGCTGGTGTGAGCCACTGGCCTTTCAGAAGTGAACTGGAGTGAGCCACTGGCCTTTCAGAAGTGAGCTGGTGTGAGCCACTGACCTTTCAGTTGTGAGCTGATGTGAGCCACTGGCCTTTCAGTTGTGAGCTGGTGTGAGCCACTGGCCTTTCAGAAGCGAGCTGGTGTGAGCTGATGTGAGCTACTGGCCTTCCAGCAGCAGCCTGTGTGGCCGACAGTTGATGCCATCACACGGAATTCTTGGCAGCCTCCTGAGCCTCTCTGACCCACCCTGCAGGCAGATGTGGAGCCAGCAGCAGCTCTGCTCCGTTACCCGCTCCAAGCAGCAGCAACTTTCCATCGGCACCTCCTGATTCCACTCCCTTTCCCACCGTGCTTCCCTTTGGGAACATCTCTCTCTGCTCCTTTGCTTTGCTCCCTGGCTAAACCTTTTTCTCCCCTCCCCCCCCACCCCCTTTCTGTGTTTCCCACCCCTCTCCTCCGCAGGGCGAATGCTCCCGGAGGTGCCACGACATCTTCGTGCTGGAGACCGTCTGCGTGGCCTGGTTCTCCTTCGAGTTCCTGCTGAGATCCTTCCAGGCGGAGAACAAATGCGCTTTCCTGAGAACCCCTCTCAACATCATCGACATCCTGGCCATCCTGCCTTTCTACATCTCCCTGCTGGTGGACGTGGTCTCCACAAAAAGCAGCGGGAAGCCCGGCGGGGGAGCCGGGAACAAGTACCTGGAGCGGGCGGGGTTGGTGCTGCGGTTCCTGCGGGCGCTGCGCATCCTCTACGTGATGCGGCTGGCGCGGCACTCGCTGGGGCTGCAGACCCTGGGGCTCACCGTGCGCCGCTGCACCCGGGAGTTCGGGCTCCTCCTGCTGTTCCTCTGCGTGGCCATGGCTCTCTTCTCCCCCCTGGTCTACCTGGCCGAGAGCGAGCTGGGAGCCAAGCAGGAATTCACCAGCGTGCCCAGCAGTTACTGGTGGGCTGTGATCTCCATGACGACTGTCGGCTACGGGGATATGGTGCCTCGGAGCATCCCCGGGCAGGTGGTGGCCCTGAGCAGTATCCTGAGTGGGATTTTGCTGATGGCTTTCCCAGTCACATCCATCTTTCACACGTTTTCCCGTTCCTACAGCGAGCTGAAGGAGCAGCAGCAGCGAGCGGCCAGCAGGCAGATGAGGCAGCTGGAGGAGAGCACCAGGTTCCCAGGGGGTGACAGTACACGGGGGCTCGGGGTCACCTTCCCCCCAGATGCTGCTGGGGAGGAGGGTCAGGCCCTGGTGGACCAGGATGCCAAGGGAAGTTGTTGACTCCGAACAGCTGAAGGCTTCTGTTGGCAGCACAAGGAATAGTGGAGAATGGGAGTCGGTTCTGCAGGAGGAAGCTCCTGAACGGTGTAAACCAGGGGCAGCCACCCACAGAGTTGCCCCTAAAACCCAAATGTTGATCTTATTGGCCCTCTGAAAAGCGACCCTAGAAGCTCTACCGGGTACAGCTCCAGCTCACTGCTTTTTACAGGGCTTTTCCATGGAACAAAGATTTGTGGCAACCCCCAAGGAGCAGCCACGGATCGTAGCTGGCCAGGAGAAGACAACAAAAGCAGAGCTGGGGAGCTGTTCAGCAGAGCAGCCAACTCACCACCCCCTCCCTGCTCGGGGACACTCCACATGCCAGGGGCTGAACGGGGGGCTGCCTGTGCAGTGACACCCCAGGCACAGGGGGTTTGTTTTGGCAGCTCTGCCAAGGAATGCCATCCTCAGGCGAGCCAAGGTGTGAGGGTGTGAGAAGGGCAGAAATATCCCATTGAGTTTTCCCAGGGGCTTGGTGTTGTCTGGTTCCAGGTCAGGCAGCCCAGCCCGGGCTGCTGGCTGCCAGCAATGGGCATTATTTAGTAAATATATTTACCATCCTAAGCTTTGTATCTCAGCCCCAATGGACAGCAAGAGCCAATCTTCCTGACTCTGGTATTGAATGGTATCTTGGTTTTGGTTGGTTGGTTGGATTTTTTTTTTTCCTTTGCTAACAAATATAACAACTGGCTTTACAACTCATGCCCTTTCACCATTTTCTCTTAACTATTTCCATCTCTTCTGGCAAAAACCAACTAAACCTGAGCTTTGTTTAGCCCAGCAGGGGGAGGGTGATGTTGAACCAGCAGTGACTCAGCTCTGTGTACTCTTCCTCAGCAGTGGGGGCTGCACTGACCCAGGAAGACCCAGTAAGACCCACTGAGTCAGTGGGCTGCTGTGCAGCAGCTGTGCTCCATGGTAGTAGATTTATTTTCTTCTTTTCTTTTTTCCTGCTAAGAATAGGACAATCTGTTCCACTGTGAGCTGATCTAGGTGACCCTGCTTTGGCAGGGGATTGGACTTGATGAGTTTTTGGGGTCCCTTCCAACCCCAGCCATTCTGTGTAACCTCAGGGCAAGTATTTCTTGCATTCAGGCCTTGGCACACTCATGGTATGAGGCAGGTCACACTTGCAGCCCTAGCAGCCAACCATGAGCAAATGCCAGTTTGGCCTCACCAGCTGGGCCAAGCAGCAGCAGGACAGCTCAGCAGCTGTGTGCAGAACCCCCCTGTGACACACACCAGCTTCTTGCTGCCCTCCATCAGTTGCTATTGTCCTCCACCAGTGAGTTTCAAAAGGCACATAATTATTTCCAGCACGCACTGAATTGTAACCAAGTGAGAAATCCCACTCATTGTGTCTCTTAGTCAAGGCCTGGCTTTTAATAAAAGGATTTTATTTTTTTTTTATCTACTGAGATGACAGATGAGGAAACAAATATAAACCAGGAACATCTGAAACAAATTGCTTTGGGAAGCTGCAGTGCCAGACAGAAAAGCTTCCCTGAGCAGAGCAGGTTTCACCCAGCGTAGGTGTTGTTATGGGTGATGCTTGGTACTGTTGATCAGCCTCTGGAGCAGTGTTGGTTGGGTTGTGTGTGCTGGGGGAGGTTGGGTTTTTAACACAGCACACAGAATTTAATGCTATTTCCCTCCATCACAAACCCTCCCCTGCTGTCTGCACACTGGTGCCCACGGGGACTGAAAAATGTAACTGCCTTGACAAGCTAAGGCTGGTGTAAATGGAAAAGGGACAGAGGGAAAGGCACAAACAATTAGTAATTACAATCAGTTATTAGGGGTTTTACCATATCACAAGCACAGAAGAGTGAAGTGGGCACAAGGGTTGTTACCTTCATGGATGAAACCCAGAAGCCCTGTGGTGCATCATGTCCTCAGGACAAGTTATTCCTCGGGCTTGCCCAGCCAGCAGGAGGAACAAGCAGAGCAGTTATTCCTAAAGGCAGTGCTCTAGACAAGACACAGTGAGAGTTAAGAAGCATGCAGCTCATTTTTGAACAACACAAAGCAGTGCTGCCATTTATGGAGCATAGGTGATTTTTATTTAAAAACAAAACCAACAAAACCAAAACCATTGCAACTGCCAGAGAAAATAAACTCCATGAAATGTGCCATACATTCAAAGAGATGTACTTAAAGTAATTGATTTCTTATTCTCTGAGGTGATCATTGATACAGATACTTCCTGACAATTAAAGAACAAAAACAAAGTCCTGTAACATTTTGTCCCTAAAGTATCTTGTAAGATGAAGCTCAAGAGTTCCTGGCCCAGAGTCCAAATGCCACGTACAGAAGATGACTGTAGACTTGGTTTCACTGGCTTCTCTTCCAGCATTTGTAGCTCTGGCATGAACACAACTGCAGAGCTCACTGGTGTGACAGACTTCATCAAGAATCTGCCCAGGGCAGAGTCCCAAAAGGAAAAAAAACCCAAGTTTTATTGTCAATAATGCCTGGAGCTTCAAACCAAACAGGTGGCCACAAGTGAGCACTCTCAGGTGAAGCTGTAACATACAGAAGTGTATTTCTTAAGAGCCATTTATTTCCCATATCCCCTTTTGATAGAGTATTAGAAAAAGACCACCATATACAAAAATCTGAATCATTACAAGTGATTTTAAAAACCCCTTCAGGCCATTAAAACACAGGAGGAGGTGTTTGTTTGCATACAGTAGAAATACAATCCTCATTAAAGCAGTGGACCAGAGAAGGAAGTTAAGTTTTCAATTAAAAAAAGAAGACAAAAGCCCAACTGTTCCTGTAACACAACCAGAATACTGGAGAAAAAGGAAGAAAACATTCAGAGTCTGCCATGCCATCATCCTTGTAAGGTCACTTCAGGCCTAAAAAAGTAGGGGATGGAATGAAGGGCTTGGGGTCAGTGCCCAGGCAGAGCAGTCTGTGCCCAGCTCAGCTCTGCTTTGCTCCCATGGATCAGACTGGCCCTGCCAGGGTGGGAGGGTCTTCCCAAGGACACCCTTCCTTCCACCTCCAGTGGTGCCCCCACCACAGGTAGGGTGGCTGGGTACCAGGGGCAGGGCTCCTGCCTCATCCCTCCACTGACTGCAGCAGCTCCAGAAGCAAATGGTGCATGCAGTGGGAGCCCCCTCCATGCCAGCCTGGGGCTGCACGGGGGCAGAGAGGGGCACAGGGCTGTAAAGCAGCACAGTCCCCTCCCTGGCTTACAATGGACATTCCCAACTGACCAGCACACAACCACCTCTGCTACCTGCTGACACTCCAGAGGACAGTTTGCCACTGATGACAGTTCAGCTTCAAATGATGAGTTTCCCAAATAAAACAGGGAAGGGGAAATATCTGGTCTCTGCACTGAAGTTGTTGAACTTCAAAGGTGCTACCCTCAGTAAGCAAACAGGAGCTTCTGGGCTCATCCTGGAGGAAAAATGCTGCCTGTCCCAGCTACAACAGCTCAGATGGGATTCACTCAGCAGCAGGAACCCTGTGAAGAAGCAAACAGGGCAAAGCTGGCCCTGGGGCTAAACTTCTTGCTGTGGCTGCCTCAAACCAACCAAGGGTTTCATGATGGCAAGTGGCAGAAGCCCAGGGGTTTGGTCACAGCCCCCTGCAGCTGCCAGACACGTGCCATGGACAGGAAGGGCAAGGTGACCTAGGCTGGCCACCAGCCATCATAAACATCTCTATTTATAAATAAACTCTACTCTTTCAGCTTTCTCAAGCCTAAGTACAAGCTGCTGATTCTTCTCAGTGTAGATCTTCAGCAGCAGAAAAAGGAAAATGTGAACTCTTTCCTTGCTGGGTCAATGCAAGAAACACTCCAGAACATAAACTGGCTCTTGTTTGATATTAAATAACATTAATATGAATCTCAACCTCCAAACAATTCAAGCTGTCAGATGCTAATCCTACTCCATAGGATACAGCTTTGTCTCCAACTTCCCCTTCTGAGAGAATGGAAGTGGAGTTGCTTCTGCCTCTGTGGCTCAGTCACCCTGGAGAAATACTTGCCTGGCAATACTGGCACCACACACCTGCTGACCCTGGGTTTGTGAAAGGAGCCCTACAGCTCAGCTCTGTCCTGTGCACTGCTGCTGCAGGAGCAGAGCTGCTCCCTGAGTGCAGGGCAGGCTGTTCCCAAACCCCTGTCCCACAGCACCACTATCTGAGCTATCTGCAGTCTCCTGTTAGCTCCTCTTTTTGCCTGCTCTGAGCATGGCTCCAGCATGGTCTGTACTCAGACCCCTTCATCATCCATGCCTGCCTGCCCCACTGCTCCTGCCCTTCCCTCTTCAGCACCTTGGTGCTTTACACTGTGGATTTACTCCATTTCTGGCTGCACACTGCTTTGCAGAGCCTCCTACCCTCATATTTCTTGCTCACCAGACACCTCTCCAAAAGAAAACTCCTGCATTTGCTCTTCAACACTTCTCCCCTCCGTCGTGGAGATACCAAAGGTGAGCATATGCCAGGAAATTTCCTGCCAATATACAGACTTCAGCTTATATAAATAGGTAAAAGTTTCAGACAAAATATCCTGTCATCTCTGGGGTGTAACAATTTTAAATAGCATTAAAAACACAAACTGTCCAGCCCTTGTGATTAAATATACAAACATTGGTGACTTGATAAGGCTCGTAGGTACAGATGCAAAACTCAACTGCCCCTCCCACCACCAGGAAATGTTCTGTACAGCTAAGTCTGAAAACAGAGAAAAAGAAAACCTCTCCAGCTGGCAGTGCAGCCAGATCTGTGTAGTCCTTGTTCTCAACTCTGCTTCCAACTCAACACCACAGGAGTATTTACAAGTGGAAGAGGAGCTGCCCGGCTCAGCACCTCAGAGGGCCTTGGTGCTGGCTGGGTGTGCAGGGTGGGACGTGGCTTTCTGAGGGTAGGAGCTGTACAAGTAAACCTGTAACAGGATGGCAATGTCCACAAAAACCTGCAGGAGTCCACAGATGGAGAACTGGAAAGGAGCTTGATTCAAGATGAAGTAAACGGTCTTGAAGGTGTCTCCGCTCGTCCACATCAGCACCATCTTGACACTGAGACACAAAAGAAGTGTTTATTGAGGAGGATTTGCCTCAGCCCCCCCCCTGGTTCAGAGGATCCACCCACCATTCCATCAAAGGTTTATCCTCAGCAAGAGGGCTGGGACTCCCCTCGTGTGCCCAGCCACGTGCAGAGCTGTATTTGGAAGGGAGGATCAAACTCTCTGCTCCACAAACTGCAGGATTCTGTCTCAGCAATTGCAAATGCCTGTGGCTGTGAAGGTATCCAACATTTTGCAGTATCCAGCTGGGATCTTTTGACTCAGTGGTCTGTAAACAGGACCACCACATGCTGACAGCACTGACCATCAGCCTCAGTAAATGAGGAATGCAGTGCAGGGGAAAGAGCAACTCATCCCAGCAGTTAGTTCTTGTGCTTGTGCCCACACAAGGGCACTTAAAGCAGAAAATGATAAAGCAAAAAAAAAAAAAAAAACAACCCAGAAAGGTTGTCCAGTGGCACAGAAAGAGGACAGACCTTGTCTAGGAGGATGAACATCACCAGGGAGTTTTATCATGGACAGATCAAGAGCAATGCTCAACCTTTTGGTAGCCATCCTTGCTTTGCTTGCATCTGGGCCCCCTCACTGCAGGAAGGATATGGAAGTGCTGGAGAGGGTCCAGAAAAGGGCCACAAGGCTGGTGAAAGGTCTGGAGCACAAGGGCTGTGAGAGGCAGCTGAAGGAACTGGGGCTGTTTAGTCTGGAGGAGGCTGAGGGGGGAGCTCATTGCTCTCTGCAGCTGCCTGAAGGGAGGTTGGAGTGAGGGGGTGTTGTCTCCTCACTGGTAACTAGTGACAGGACACAAAATGGGTTTCAGTTGCAGCAGGGCAGGTTCAGGCTGGATCCCAGGAAACATTTCTTCACTGCAAAGGTTCTCAACCACTGCAGTGGGCTGCCCAGTCACCATCCCTGGAGGCATTTAAATGGTGTGTGGATCTGGTACTCAGGGCCAGGGTTTAGTGGTGAGCTGGCAGTGTTGGGTTGGACTGGATGATCTTGGAGGTCTCTTCCAACCAAGCAAAGACATTCTGTGATGGCAGCAGCAGCAGTTTCACCCTGGAACTGTCCAGCTAGACTTAGACAACAGGTCAGACCTAAGAGTTGGAACAGCTCCCACTGTCCTCAGCAGTGCTGTCAGCTCCTACTGACACAGAACCTGCTCTGACAGCTGCTGTATTTTCAAGTAAAATGTACCAAGATGACACTGCCCTTCCTAGAAAAGCATTCCCACAGTCCATCAGGGTTTACCTACCTGCACACACACACACACCTGCTGACTTACAAAGGCCATACCTACCTCATGCCTTCTGTAGACCTGTTCTGGTAGTTCCTGTAGAGCTGTGGAACTCCCAGCATGGCCTCAGTGAACACTGCAAGGAAGCCCAGCATTTCCACAAAGAGAGAGGAGTCCAGCCAGAGGTAAGTGATGTAACCAGTCACACCAGTGAAGGTCAGGACACACTGGATGTAGTCTGTAAACTTGCTCCAATGCCAGAAGTAATTCAAGTCAAAATCTGAAACAGAATAGGAATGGAAGAGGAATAAAGTCTATCAAAAAAATATTAGAATCTTTGCAAGTTAAATCTGGATGCACATCCTTCTTTTTCCTGGAATGGGCAGGCAGTGCTGGCACAGCACCACCCACCACCTCCCCATCCTGCCCAGGGAGCAATTCCCCACTGGAGTAACTCAGCTGGTGCAGCTCAGACTCCCAGCCACTCATGTCCTGGATTGATCTGCACTGCCACTGCAGCACTGAAAGGTGCTGTATCTTATTACCCACCCCTGAGCTCTCTAATCCACTCAGGGACTAGCATTTTAAACATGTTAATCCATTGATAGATGAGAGATTTCTGTTGGAAAATCCTATTGATGCTGGGAGAAGGAGAGGCTCAGTGGGTTCTTTGTGCACTGACTGGAGAGAAGTCTACACAGCTTGAGGGTGAAGAAAGAGGAGATTAAAACCCTCCTCTGGGAGGCACGTTGCATGTCAGCCAGGAAAAATGTAAAGCACACACAGCCTTGCAAATCACCAGGGCTGGCACTGCTGGGGCCAAAATGCAAGTAGTAAATTCAAGGCTCTGCTGTGGGACAGATGCCAAGTGACACACACAGGAAAAAAAAAAAAAACACAAACCAACCCCAAGAGTCCACAGGATCAACTTGCACTTGAGGATGACACAGAGGTCCAAACAGTTACATTATTTTTAGTCAAGAAGCATCTTATACCAAGCCAGCTACCACCACAGTCCCTTTTGGGAAAGCAGAGCAAAGACTTTGCCATCCTAACAATTATTTACTGTAAGCTCTCCATTTCTCTTGCTAGTTGCATCTACTTTTGTGCCTTCACCTTTCTAATTCTGTATTTAAATCCTTGCCCTCCATTCATTTAGTTCATTTGACTCAGTTCCCACTTTTTGGTTGCTTGCTTCTTGCACTTGAGCTTGTCATTTCCATTGCAAGGTGGGTCAGGCTGCATCTGAGCCCTGTATGGCTGCACCAAGGAAATTAACTCTTCCCTTCTTAGGAAGGCTACTGTGCTCCCTCCCTCCAAGAGGACACAGGGTCTGTAGTCCTAGAGCAAGCCAGGACATTAAGAGAAGAGAAAAAGACAGACAATCAGCACCAGAAATACCAATGCTGCTCCTACAGCAAGGCAAGCCCAGCTAGAGCTGAATCCATGGAGTCACTGGACTGTTTCTTCTGGGATTGGCCCCCTCAGCAACATCAATACTGGAATTGTCCACTGTGATACAGCTACTTTTGCTTGTTAGTACAGAAAAAGCCTCTGGAATTAACTGTCAGGCAACATTTCACCCCCCTTTTGAACAGCAGATCTCTGGGGGAAATGCTGAACAGCCAGTAACTTGGCTAAATGGAAAGGATCTCTTTTTTTCAGCTTTCTCTGAGCTGGATGCATCCAAGATCTCATCTCTTCTACTATGAGGACACCACCAAAAGAAAGTATTTGTCTGGTTTCAGATCCTGAAGCCAGGCAGGCATAAGTGCAGTTGTAAGCTTGTAAACAAGACAAAACACTTCCTAAAAATATCAACTCCTCTCCTCATTTAGGGGGGTTTATTTTTGGACAAGTGTCATCCTTGTTTCCTAGGTAACCCCTCATCAGCCAAGACAAATTCTAGCCCCACTAATGTAGCATCCAAACAGAATAATGCCTTATGCAGCTGCCTCCTTTGCTAAAATATTATCAAGGGGCCTGCTAAACATCTCTTGGCAATTGCCTCAGTTGCCCTCAGAATGGCTCATTTCAGCACCAATAGTTTAATGCTTCCAAAACCACAAGAATGTGGGAAATTAGGGGTGGACTCAGTCTCCAGAGGTTCCTTCCAACCCCCTACTACTCTAAGAAACTGTAGGCAGCTTCCTGCTCTTTTTTTCCCCACTTGCCTCTCTCCTCTGCCCAGTCCCTGCTACAGGCACAAAAATATCAGACATGTTTTCTTTAATTACCTGAACAAAGATGCTGACAGCTCAAAATGACTGCACAATCTACCTAACAAGAATCCTGCCTAGAAAGTTTGGTGTTTCTGGCTAGAACAAAAGCAAGACCTTGGAAAACCTGGGGGAGGATGAAAGAGGGACAAACATATGGGATTGGGAAATAAGTTTTTAACATCTCTGACCTGATTTAAGGACCTTCTGCAGAGGTTCCTAAGGGAGCACTGTGTCATGAGGCTGTGGCCCAAGCCAGGTCAGGAAGCATCTCCTCTCAGCATAAATTCTGCCCTTTCCAGACAAACTATTTTGTCCACATTAAATTATGCTCTGCCCTCCTCCTTCTGGCCCTGTGAGGTTCACTCTGGCTCTTCACCAGAGGGAATTAGTCATTTCAAGGTTGAGACGTGTGTTTGTGAAGCTGTGACCATTCACCAGTGATAACCCTTATCCCCAACAATCAATTCACAAATTTCTGGCCAGTAGGAGCAGATAAATCTCAAATATTTCTTTTTTCCCCCTCAACTAATTTTGCATTTGCTACCATAAGCATCATTCTAGCATAGTGACACTTGTAAAGTTGGCCTATGGAAATACATCCACTTATTAAAAGAAAAAAAAAATGTAGGTAGATGAAGCTGGGAATAATTTCTCTCTCCATATGACCTTCTAAGGAAAAAGGGGGTAAAAAAGACTTCTGGCAGCAGGTTTTCCAGAAACCTACATGCCTACAGTGTTCTCTCACTGCCTTTAAACCAAACCTCATTCTATTTACAACAGTAAGTCTGCACAGAGCTAAAGGACTGTACAGTGACCAAACAGGAGGCATTTCCACACAAATGACTTCATTGCATTAGCAGGAAGAATTTCCAGGGAGAGAGACCAGTGCAGGGTTTCACTTGAGTGCTTGCAGACTGCCTTACTGATGACAGCACTTGTAACTGGAGGAGCCAAGCAAGACAGAGCTGCCCTGGAAGAGAATTTCCCTTTCAGCTTGGCAGCTGTTAGTGGAAGGCAGATAAATCCCTGTGCTGGTTATGCAAGATGTGCTTCTGAGTGCCATGGTCTGAACACCTTGTGTCTGAGGTTTGTGCTCCACAGGCAATCTGCCTTCCAGATTTGGAAAAGAAAGCTTCTGGGGGGAGATTTGAAGGAGTTGTTCTGTGATAAAGTTCAGTGGTGACAAGGATGTGCATTCAAAAATGGCTCACACCTCCCAGGAAAAGTTTAAACCCTTCTCATGCCTCTCAAGCTGCACCAAGAAAACTGTTCAGCTCCCTGAAGTGTTTCTTGTTGAAGCCACAAAACGTGGGCTTTTGTTTTTCCTCAGATATTATACACTGGAAAGAACAAGCTTGCATTTAAAACCACATCTGGTCACTTGGCTCAAAACATAATCCCACAAAGTGTTCTGTCAATACAACTGAGGGGGTAAGAAAGAGGTGGGAGGGGAAAGAAGATCAGGAATATCTTAGGTTGGGGAAAGAAGATCAGGAATATCTTAAGTTGGCATTACTGCCAAACATCCTGGCACCCAGCCACTGCTGGAGGCAAAAGAATGTTATAAATACAATCAGTTTTTACAAGGACAACAAAAAAACCTCCACACACCAGATCACTTGTTACCTCAGAAAACTCAATTTCTTCCAAGACTGAGAGGTTCTTTGACATCTACTGTACACAGACATTTAATGAGGAACTTGTGGATAAGATTATTTTAAGCTATTTTTATATTAATTCTGCTCCATTCCCAGAGTGCACAGTTACTTCTACTCAAACCCACTTGCAGCAGGGGATAAAGGAAAGCACAGGGGAGTAAACAGCATCTCTGAAGACACAGTGAAAAATTTGAAGCAAAAGACATTTTCTGAAATAACTGCTCCTGATTTTTACATGCCAAGGGGTGCAAATACAAGAAAGGGCAGCAGTGTAAAATCTTAACCTAATAGTGACTCCAAGTTTTGGTGTTATGTAAATGGACAAAAAACAACAGGGCTGAGAGGAAGAGAAACATTTCAAGACCAGCAACTGTTTCTCTTCAAAGTTTATATACAAACTGGAGATAAGGAGGGAGGGAAAAATAAATTACCTAGCAATAGCTGCAAAGTTTGTGACATTTACAAAGCAACCTATTAAAATGTCACTTTAAGTAAGGAGGGGATGACAACGTTTTTGTCATCACAAACGTAAGGATAGATTTCACATTTAAAAGATGAACTATGCATACACAGAAAAGGCAGTGAGCTTGCAAAACCTAATGAAGTGTGTATAAAGCCCAAAGCAATCCAAGTATTTTAGAAACAGCAGTAGAACTGTTCCTGCTTTGGATGGGGAAAACAAAACAAAACAAAACAAAACAAAACAAAAAACCAACAAAACCCACAAAACTCAGTTCACTTTCAGTGAAGAAAGAGCAATATTCTCAATTTTCAAAATGTTGTGTCTCCCCAGTTCTCATCAGGCTTCTAAATTTCAATAATAGCAGAAAAGACATCTTTAAGCAGCTTATGAAATTTCAAGTGTTTCCCCAAAGACTTGCTTATTCTAGTTTCT
>JAOEGS010017407.1:14556-41278 GCA_025447755.1 Corythornis vintsioides | reverse complement strand
ATGCTAGCTAAGAAGAAGAAATGCTAGCTAAGAAGAAGAAATGCTAGCTAAGAAGAAGAAATGCTAGCTAAGAAGAAGAAATGCTAGCTAAGAAGAAATAAATATTAGCTTGCTGGGTTTAATATCTAGTCCTTGACCAGCTTCCTTGGAAACCCTCCTGTGCAGAACAGCCAAGTGGTTCATCCACAGCCATACCAAGGGCCAAGAGTTTTTCCTGCCAGAGCTCACACAACACCCTGAGCTTCCACACCACTGCCACAGGCACCACCAGCTACCAGAACAGCAATTCCATCTATCCAAGTCCCCCCACACTTCTTCCCACCATGGATGGATTTGTGGTGGGCTACAGCAGAGCCATTATCACCACAAATGGGGAGGCCACTAAGAGGAAGGAAATACAGACCACAAGTGATGTCACTGCAGGCAGAGTGCTCAGGGTGTGGTTTCCAGTGCACTGGGAAGGGGAGAAGAACAAAAAGTTTGGCCCAGCCTGTGATCCCAAAGCTCATTCAGCCTGTGTTGCTGATTCTGGCCACATTCCCCTGAGCTACTGGGATTAGCTACTGTTGTATTTGTCTCTTATTCAAGGAATGAGAAAACAAATCAAATAATAATAAAAAAAAATACTTACTCAGAATTACAGAGCAGTTTAAACTGTTTACATCATGTTTAGAAAACCCAGCTCCAATTACAAGTGCATTTGCATGGAAAAATAGAGACCAGCACTGAAGAGGGGCTGAGCTAGAGGCACAAGCACTAGCTCTGATGATGGCAAATCCAGCCCCAGGTCACTGCAAGGTTAGTTCCTCCCTGCTGATGAGATTACTGGCCATTCACTGATGGATACCTCTCCAAAGTGTGGCTTGCAGTATCAACATCCCCCCCCACTACACCCACAAGCATGACCATCTGCTGCCTGACCACAACAATTTGCCTCACTGGAAATGAAACTGGAAGGACTGCTGCAGTTCCTCTACTTTGTGAAAACTGGGGGGTGAAACAAAACTCACAGGACAAGGGAGGGGTAAACTGGAAATTTAAACATTCTCATGGGGACTTGAGACAACATCACCACCTGTAAGACAATAAAGTTTACAGGACAGAATATTTCACCACCCAGGAACACTGTAAGGTTCTTGAAGCTTTAAAACCAGAACTCAGGATGCTGGAAACAATCACCAGACTCCAAGCTGCTGACTCTCCTCCACATTAATATCAGGGCTTGCTAAAGCAGCACTAATTCAGCTCCAGATGCCTCCAGCCAGCTCTCTCCAGGAGCACTGTGAGATGCCAGCCCTGCAGGGAGTGAGCTGTTCCACCTTCCCATTTGCCTAAACAGGAGCTGGGAGGAAAGGAACATTAGGTTATCAGGGAAAGTTAAGAGCCTTGGGATACTACAATAGGTCTGCAGAGAACAACTTTGAAGGCCTGGGAATAAAGGGGGTCACCAGTGTTATTCTGCATTTTCACCCCAAAACTATAACCTTATGTGACAAAGTGAACAACTGTGACATTCAGGGAACTCAGACTTCATAGATCAGACTAGAAAAAGAAAGAATTTTTCAGTGTTTACTTAATGCTGTAAAAACAAAAGACCTTTTTTTCTGTACTAGTCAAATGTGCAAATAAAGACAGGGAGGGACTTAATTTTATTAGTATTTCAACAGCCATAAAACAATTCAAGCATGTTCAGGGTGATGCAGAGAATGATCAACAGAGACTAACTAGTCATTGTGAATCCCAGAATGTCAGGGGTTGGGACCTGTGGAGATCATGGAGTCCAACCCCCCTGCCAGAGCAGGGTCACCCAGAGCAGCCCACACAGGGACAGATCCAGGTGGGGTTGGAAAGTCTCCAGAGGAGACTCCACAGCCTCTCTGGGCAGCCTGTGCCAGGCTCTGTCACCCTCACAGGGAAGAATTTCCTCCTCATGTTGAGGTGGAACCTTCTCTGCTCCAGTTTATCCCCATTGCTCCTTCTCCTTTTGCTGTACAGAGACTGACCCCTTCCATTTGCCACCCACTTGCATGATGTTTTCCACAGTTTAAAGCAACTTTTTTGTGAGAACTCCAAAAATCAGATAGTTTTGTTTGCATCTCTGTGGTGTTGCTGTATGAGGTTTAGACCAGTGGCCACAGAATTGCACCTCAAAACCTCTGGAAAGAATATTGCCTTCCTGGAAAATATACCAACCATATTATACTACTACACAAAATATTTTATAGACTGTGAAACTGAAAAAAAAAGAGTCCCCAAAGCTCTGAGACTAGCAGAAGGCATAAGCATTTTTGCTGAATTTAAGATATAAATAAAAATGCCTGCTGCAGACTTCTAAGGAATCTGCAGTTCCTTTTCCTCTAGCTATTTATTCTGATTTTAATATTAAAAGCAACTGTAACTGATCTCACCATAAGCTGTTTTAAAAACAGAAAGAGGGAGGAGAGAGAGGGGGAGGAGAGGGAGAATTCACAAGTTCTTCTGCATCCTCCACACCCAAAGATTACACAACTCTCACCTGCCTTCTTGTTCCTGCTCTTGATCTGCCAATGCAAAGCCACTCAGCTGGCAGAATCCAGGCCACATGGACCAAGATCTGTCCACCCTGGTCACAACTAATGTCCTGGTGTGGTCTGAAGCCAGCCCACAGCTTCTAAACTGCCTAGGGTAGCTTAACCAGATGATTAACCACCTCAAAGTTCAAGCATCACTGAGACCTGGGGGATCCATAATATATTCTTTCCCAGCAGAGGGGTGGACACTGGTGGTTCCCCAGGGAGGTGGTGGAGGTCCCATCCCTGGCTGATACCACCACCACCAGCAGCTACACTGGCACCACAAAATGAACTCTGCTCTTACAGATGATTAGTAAATATCAAGCTAACTTGGTATCAAGTCCAGCCACAGAACAAAAATGTACTTTTCATCCTGGTAAACAGAGACTCCATTGTGTGATGCTGTGAGCACAGACTGCTTTGCAAAAGAAAAAAAAAAAAAAAAATTCATGATCCTCTTTCAAAGGGCTAAGGACTTCACAGACAGTCAACAAACTGAACCATGAGTTTGCAAGGTCAAACTTCTACTTGCTTTTTGCTAAACAAAAGCCATGTGTGCATAAACAAAGCAGAGTGGAATTCTGCCCATTCACTGCTATCCAGATGCAGTTTTCATTCTTGCAGACCCCAAAATTCTGGGACAGAACTGCTGGAAAAAAAAGCAAGGCCTAAACACACCCAAGTGAAAACAGTCAGGGCTCTTTAAAAATGACATTTTAAGACCCTGTGAAACATGAAGCATGAAAAATGATTTAATGGATAATGTCTTGCTGGCTTCACAGCCAAGGGAAGTTCTTTGAGCACACCCTGGAACTAAGGGATTAGAGGGGGGACAAGGAGGGGAGGGATTGCACTGAGTCCTCTTGCCTTTCAAAGAGGGTTTTGCCACTGGAGACAGTCTAACTGGAGGAGAACAGGGAACTGGAAACAGGTTTTTTTTATCCTTGATCTCAGCACTGCTTTGTTCCTTGGCTACTGTCACAGTGCAGTGCAGCAGCTGCAACTCTGACACAAGGAGATTAGAAAGTAAATACTCTGCTTGGAGGGGAGACAAAAGGTCAAACTTCACCCACTGCAAAAGCAGGCCTTAAAGAAACAAAAACAAAACCACAAGCAAGAATCCAACTGAGATTACCAGGTACAGTTCCAAGAATGTGTGGAATCTGCCAATTCACAGATAGGAAAGTGCCCCACGGTGAGGTGGCCAAAGTCCAGCAGACCACAGGGGAAAGGTGAGACTGGGTCTGTCAGGAGTGACATTTTCACTGCTCAGGAGTGAAAATACAGACAGAACAGAGAACAGAAGGCAGCTCTGTTGCCTATGCACCTGAAATACATGGCACTCTGGGAGCCTCAAATCCAAGAATATATTTAATTCAGAAAAAAAATGGAAGTATCAACAGAAATGAATGATAGAAATGTCTTGGAAGTTAAAAAAAAAAAAAAATAAAAAACCCACCACAAGTCATGAGCCACCTTAAGAAATAATTAACAAAATAGTTGGTTTTAAGGCCTACTACTTTAGATATTTTTGGATCAGGATGCCAGGGAAGCACAAGAGGGATGAATTAGGCACATGTCTAATATCTAGAGGCAATAAAGAGAAAGTAAAACCAATTGAAACCAGCAACTAAATGTCAGTAAAGTTTTCAGAGAGACTTGGATTCAGGTCTGGACTAGTTTGCTGAAGAGAAGGAGGAATAATCTTCTCAACTGGTACTTGGAATGTCAGATTAGGGAAGAATGATACACAAAGCAAAATGACTTGTAGGAACACTCCTGTTCTGGCACAGGAATGGATCCAATTATTTAATTTTAAACCAAATAATTAAAAATCCTTTAATCCCCTCCAATAAATATTGCATGCACAAAATAATTCTGCTGTGTATGTCAAATTACCTAGAGTGCCAAGTCCCAGATAATAAATCAGCAAAAACTGAATGGCCAAGATGCTCTATGGGTGCATTTTAAACATGTTCAAAGAAATCAGAGCCTCTTACTGCCATCTCCCTTTAATCATCCACGTGCCCAAGGATAATACCCACCCCCAGTGCTGCTTTCCTGATGTTCATAGTGAACTACCAGGGATGCCTCATCTTTTTAAGTAGATAATCAAAATATTCTGTCTCAGGGAACACAGAACTTTCTATTTAAGTCTTTTTTTTTCTTGTCTTTTAGTTCAGGAGAGCTAGAAAGAGGCAATTCATTGCAAATACAGGTTTCTGCAGGCTCATGCCTGTTCCCCACACAAACCAGCAGCATGCTGCACATATCCTCAGGTAGCCAGACACACCTCTGCACGTGCTGGAAGTGATGTGTAAAACAAATTAGCTTTGAAGGACAGGCCACCTTTTGCCTGCCTCTATTTACACCTGTAGCTGTGCAAAGAGCTCTAGAAATGAACCCTTTCCCAAGGCCAGCTGGCATACCAAGAACATATGGCAAGTGTCCCAGTGACTAGGTGCTAGAAAAAGTGGGGGACCAGGAGCTAAAAAATACAGTCAGCAAGAAAAAAGGTCTGCCTTAGAATAAATTCTTTCCCAAAAAGTTAAAAACATGAGACATTCATGACCAGAGATGGCAAGAGTAAAAGTCAGAGCCCCTAAACCCACTTTACTTTACTCAATACTTGTAGACAGGCAGCATCTGGCTCTTCAAGTGATGGGAACACGCACAAAAAAAAACATTATTTCCACAAATATTCCACATCGAAGCTCTCCAACCAGCAAAGGAAATCCTTTCGAGGCGGCCACACACACACACACCACCAACTCACCAGAAGAGTATCCGCAAAATATTCGCGACCAGCAAGACGAGGCAGACGTAGGTGGAGAAGCCCTCGGCGTTCTGGCTCCGTCGGATGTCTCTGTACTGGGGGATGTAGGGGACCACTCCTCCGAACACCATGGCCCCCGCGGCGCCCCACGCCACCAGCTGGTGCATCGGGCCCAGCAGCCACTCCAAACCCCCCGCCTCCATGGCCGGGGGAAGCGGGGAGGCTGCCCCGGGGGCGGTCACGCTGAGGGATCTCCTTCGGCTGCAGCTCTCCCGGCCGAGCTGGCGGCTTTAACCCCGCACGGGCTGCAGGACGGGATGCGGTGCCGTCACTGCGGCCTCTCCCCCAGGGCTCGCACCTGACCGAAAGAGACGGGAGGTCAACGCGGTTCTCCCCGGGGGCCGCTCCCGCCCGCTCCACCGTCCCAGCCCCCCCGCCACGGGGGGGATCCCCGGCTCTGGCACGGCCTGGGGGCGGCCCCCAGAACCTAAAACTGGGGGAGCCGGGCTGAGATGCGAGGGCAAGAGGGAGATCACGCACACCCCGCAACCGCGCCCGCCCTCCCCCGGCGACCCGATGGTTGCTGGAGGGGGGAAACCTCCCACACCCGCCCGGTGCCCGGGCGGCGGCTCCCCGCGAACGGACGCGTCTGTCTGTCTGTCAGCCCGTCCGTCTATCTGTCTGTCTGTTTATCCACCCTCCCGCCACCGCCTCCCCAACCTGCTCCCGCAGCTCCGGCCGCCGCCATCTCCCTCCGGCCGCCACCCGCTTCGCAAGTGAGGCGCGAAGCGGGAGGCAGGGCCCGGGGCCCCCGGGGCGGCCCGTGACGTCACAATGACCGGGCCCTGGTTCCGCCAATGAGCGACGGAGCCGCCCCGCCACGCGCGCGCGCGCGCCATCCCGCCAACGCGCGGCCCCGCGTAACCCCCCTCCGGGGACCGGGCGCTGCCGGTGCCGCGTCACCGGGAGGTGGAGGGGGGCGGTTTCCCGCGGGAGGTACCGGTACCGTCAATACCTGGGGCTCCTGGGGGACCCCGGGCTGGCCGGTAGCGACAGGCGGAGGCGGTGCCGGGGGTACCCGCGGCCGTTTCCCGCGCCGCTCGCTGGTCTCGGCCCGTGTCCCACGTGTCGCTCCCCTGCCCCCGGCTCTTCCTCGGCCTTCAGTTACGAGAAACTCCGTCACGCCCCATGACTGTTACATTTCCGCGGCTCCTCCGCCGTGTACAACGCGACCGTGACCGGCACACGGCTTCTTGGGAGGCGGCGGATTCTGTTCCCGCCCTGGGAGGGGATTTCTCTTCAAAGACACGGAGCCTGAAATCCGAACCACGCACAAACACCCCAGCACCTCAGCTGGCCTTTCAAAGAAGCATTACACTTGTCCCCACAGGGACTCGGGTGCCTTCTTCCCCAAGCATGAAGTGTTTTCCTCACCATATCTTTCCCTGCTTTTAACCAGCAGCAGCTTCTTATTTCCACTGCTGTTTCCAGATGAAAGTGAGGTCTTCTCAAGTATTCCAGTGGAACAAGCTTCTGTGCTGAGTCAAAACAGGTTAGATGTTGTTTTCTTGCCAGTCATCAGCAGCCTTTTGGGATTCCAGCAGACAAAAGCTGGTGACTCAGCAAAGCCAGATGCTTTTTTTCTGCAGGTTGCATCCCTCTCAACAAAGTGACACAAGAGAAGCTTCCTGAGATCAAGCTCAGTGTGACTCAAGAGACCCAACCCAACCATTTGGTAGCAGAAACACTGTGGTGCAAGAACAAGCTTGGAGCCAGGGCTTTGCAGAGAAAACCTTCACAATTGACCCTCTACCAAGGAGGAAAAAAATCCCAAACCAACCAAGAATTTATGGAGTGATTTGTCTCCTGAGCTACAGCCAGCCAAGATGACATGGTGGCCCAGGAATACTTGTTGTGGCCTTCAAGGACTAAATTTTCTCTTCTCTTTCTTACTACACACATAATATGAGGGTTTATTTTACTCTGAGACACCCTCCCTCTGTCCTCACCTCCATTCCAAAGCAGCCCAGATGTGCTTGAAGTAGGTGACTGGAGGATTCCTGACCCCTGGTGTATAAAAAAAGCTCATTTGTCAGCAAAAACGAGAGGGAAGGGACTTGATGTAACATCCATTTCCACAAATCAATTCTCTTATCACTCCACACTCTGAGCTTTTCCAGCTTGCAGTGACATTGAGCTTGGAGTTTAGGATTTTAAATGGTTAATCATATTTTTATTCCTTACCCTGCTACCCTGACTTCTCCCTCCAGCACTGGAAGGACTGGAATTTCCTTAGAGAAGATGAAACACATTTTGGATAACACTTCACTATAAAAGTGAAATGTGAAGAGTTCACAGCACATCCCATTTTGAAATGGGGTGCAAGCAGATGGCTCCCTGGCCTCAAGGTCACCCTAGTTTTTATTTTTACCTCATTTACTTCATACCAAGTGGATTTAAATTGAAAGTGACTGAAGTGTATCTTTTTACTGGGAAAAAAAAAAAAAAACAGCATAGAGCATAATTTTGGCATGGAAAGTGAATTTATAGTGTTAAATCTTCCCTTTTATTCCTCTAACCCCCTCAAGAGCTGTTTTTTCTCTTCACAGATTTCTTGGTACTTTAGTAAATTAATTATTCTTTACTGACTGCAGTAAATACTCTCATGAGTACTGGTAGCACTGGTGGCTTACTGGTTCTAAGTTAAATCCCTGCTTTTGAAAAACAAGAACATGGAAAATGATTTTTGCTCAGCTCCCCATAGCCCATAGATCCACACCTAACATGAATTACTGCTTTTAAAAGAAGGCTTATCCTACATTCTCAGATCTCAGCCCCTGAAAAGGTGACAGCTCAAATCTGAGACCCAGCCCTCTGAAGAAAGGGGACAGCAGAGGAAAGCTGAACGTGCTCATTCTATTTTAAATAAACACATTGTTAAGCCAAGTCTCTTTGATCTTTGCTGTTTGACTCTCCCAGTCTTAGGTTTCCTGAACTTTGGAACTTTTCCACAACCATTTTTTTTGCTTTACAGACATTTTTATTGCGGCCTAATTCAGCTCCAGTTTTGAACTGCAGAGCCATTCAAATGAGAGGCCACAAATTAAAAGCACCAGACCTTTGAAGGAGGCAAAGCACAGGGAAATATTCCCTTCAGTCTCCTTCACACTTTCCATTGCCTGGGAGGTTATTTTGCATCCAGTGCTCTGCACTGTGGTGGTTTTTTTGTCCTGACCTCACTGAGTTGCCTCTCAAACCAGAGGTGCTCTTAACAAAAAGCCTTGACCAACTCAGTCTGGTTTTCAGTTGAATTCTACTGAGATTTATTGCTGTTCTCACAGACTGGTTGGCTGTGTGAGGCTGGCTCCTCCACATTCCCTTCTGTGTCTTTACCCCTGTGAGCTGTTCTCTGCAGACAGGATTTTCTGAGTGTTCCAGATGCCTGGACACAAGCAGAGTCACTTGGATGGCCTCCCAGGGGACACGGTTTCCTAAGACAGAAGCTCATGCTTTGACAGGAGGGAAAACCAGAATGAAAACAGCTGTTACCAGAGTAAAAAAGCCAAAAGAGTGCAGCACTACTCCCCAACCCTAAAGCAAATGAGGTTTATTAGCAACGAAAAAACAAGAGGCAACAATTATTTCTTATTATTTGTGCAACAGAACAAAACCAGCTAGGTGGTTGCAGCTGGTGGCCACAGACAAATGCAAAGCAGATCTGTGTGCATGTTATTATTCAAATGGCTTTATCTAGGCTACAGCAGTAACACTGCTAGAGCACTCAAACTGCAAAACCTGCTTGAATTTTCTTTCTACAACAAGAAGGGTGAAGAGGAGAATCTGCAAGATGAGGGTGTATGGAGGGGAAACCACAATTATAGGCAGAAGGCAGCAATGGGGGAGTTTGGTGCCAGAATCTCACCACAGAGGCTACCAGGCCTTCACAAACAGAAGGAGGAAAACAATGAACTTTATTAATAAAGATTTTAAGTGGTAGGCTTACAAGAGATAATCTTTCCAGCATTTGAGGTCAGTACTTACACCAGAGAGAATCTTTTTGTGGATGGAGGCACTGGGATGTGTTTGGCATATCTGGAAAGCAACAGACCAAGGAAAACTATTGTCATATTTTCCTGACCACACAGGCAGAGCACAATGAGAACCTCTTGATTTACATCAGGCAACACTTGCAGCACCCAGGACACATCCAGACACCTCTGCCATAGATGCAGCAGGAACTGAAAAGCACAGGGGTGACCCACAAGCCACCCAGGCTGGGTGAGGCTCTACCCAGCTCTTGCTGATGCTTTTTGTCTTGTCTCTTGGATATTCTGGTGCGGGGAACCTCAATGAGCACAGTGTTTTTAACACTCCATATTACAAATGTAATTATATGGGATAAAGGAAATAAACCTTAAAAAAAACCCCACACACAAAAACCCAACAAAACCAGCCAGCTAAACCAAACACCCTCCACCCACACAGAACCAAACCACACAGAAAAACCCAATAACCAAACAAAAACTCCAAACAAACCGCTCAAACTTTGGGCGCTGATGCTCGCCGAGCGTTTTTCCTCATTTAATCCATCTCTCCAGCTCTATGAAATGGAAAATCCTCTCACACCCCAACCTCAGCATCCTTTATCCCCGTGATGCAGCTGGTGGCCGGGCTGTGACGATTCTGGGGCTGTGACGATTCTCGGCTTCCCTCCCTCCCTCCTTCCCTCCGAGCACCGCCCCGTCCATCCCACCCCGCCCACGGCAGCTCCTCACCTGCTGGGTCAGCGCAGCCGAGCCCGGGGCGATGGCGGTCGCGGATCTACCGGGTGCCGGGGACCTGTCGCAGCTGGTGAGCGTGGGGATGGCTCTGGAGGGATGCGGGGGACCGGGCTCGGGGGGTTCCCTCCCTGCGGGGCCGAACGTGGGAACGCGTGGCCGGGGCCGGCTGCGGTTCCCTGGGGCCGCAGCCGCCTCCCCGGGGCTTCTGCTTTCTGAGGCCTCTTTGTTTTCTACCCCCAGGTGGAAAATCTGCTGGGTCAGGTGCAGGAAAATTTTCAAGCTCTGACGGAAAAGATAACGCTGAGAAATATCCTCTTTGGAATGCCGGGGGTGTGGGGGGGGTGGTTCCAGCTCCGCCCTTGGTTTCCCTCCCACGCCTTAATGTGGAGAGGGGCTTTGCTTTTAACCCCAGGATGTGTTTTTTCCCCTAAATGTCACATTAAGATACGATGATTGACGTTGCTGAACACCCCTAATGACAGCTGAACTGCCCCCCAAGCTCCTTTCATTTTCCTTTTACTAAGGAGGAAATCCTGGCAAAGGTTTTATTATCAGTTCCCAGTGAGCTCTGTGCTTGCTTTCCTGTAAAATAATCATCAAATTACCTGTAAAGATTCTGCAGGTACCTTAAAAAAAGTGCCCCTCTTCAGAAATACCAGTGGGCATTTCACTGGGGTGATGGTTAACAAAGAGCTGTTGGGCTCCTGAGCACAGGCAGGTTGCCCTCAGAAGGCAGAGATCAGACCCAAAGGGGCTCAGAGCTTTCTCATTAGATTATTTGCAGAAAATCCCTCTGCTTTCTGAGCTGAAAACTTATTACATTTTAAATTTTATTTCTTTCTTTTTTTTTTTTTTTTGTGAAATGCAGGAAGCAGCTGCTTTGGTGTAAGAGAAGAGTAAGGTTTTAGCTGCACTCATATTCTGATTGTGCAGGCTGATTTTAGGTACCACCCAGATTTGGTTTATTTCCAAGGAACTATCTCTTACACAAAAAAAATAAACCAATAAAAAAACATACAAGAAGGCATTTAAAAATACTAAGAACTGGAATACTCACCCTTTGCAAGAGAAAGTGAGATTGTCTTGCAATAACAGCCTTGTGCATGCTTCATCTTGCATTAAATATGAGTAAGAGGCCAAGACATCTGAAGGAAGCTGCTTGGTTTTCTCACATAAGAAAACAAACCCTTTGGAATTCTAGAATTCTGAATTTCTTTAACTTTTTTTTACTGGAAGAAATGGGTGAGCGCATTGATGACATGGAGAAGCACGTTGCTGACCTGATGACAGAGGCTGGGATAGAAAACACAGATGAAGAGTTGAGAGTAAAGAACCTTTTTAATTGTATTTTTTATATTTCCACTTAGCTTTGGCAGCACTGAGCACTAAAATTTTTTTTTCATGTATTTTTCATACCTGTATTTACTTGGATTTTTAAAGATACTGGGATTTAAAAAAGAATTACCATGGATTTCTTTTTGCCAAAGAATGCTGCAGCTTTTCCCCCAAGAAAAACTAGCTTGCTGCTTCTGTTCCAGCTGAGTGCCACACACAGGGGTAGTGCAAATTAAGCCTAAATATGTAAACTAAGGCTGTGCATTCAGAATACAATGTGTGTGGCTTAAAGCACCCCTGCCCACCCATCCTGTCCCTCGAGTATGCTGAGTGAGGAGCCTCCCTCCTACAAATGTATGTACATCTGCTTTTGAACCTGCTCCAGCTCCCCAGAAAGGTTTGGAGCACCCCTCTTCCAATCATTCCTCCCAAAGAGAGTTGTTTTGGATGGGAGTGAGAGTAATTTTAATAACTATTGTCAAATTATAATAAATAAATTTAATAAACTATTGCAAATCCTCTGCAGGATCCAGTCAGGACTGTGTGCCAGGTTGTGTATGGCTGTTAAAAGTGCCCCCCAGCTCTGCCTCAGTTCAGAGACATCATTGCTTCAGTGTTCTGGGAGTGAGGGATGACTTATTGCTGTTGTCTCAGCTTTCCTGATTCAAACACACATCAGCCACTCCTGTCCTTTAGACTCCTTAGCCAGGAAAGGCAGGAATGGCTGTGAACACTCAATTTAGGTGCCTTTTTCTCCAGAAGCAATGACCTAGTTTTGAGAAGCAGAAAAAGACAACCCTTGAAGATGTATTTAACTGTACAGAGATCTTCCTAGGCTTTATGCTCCATCACATGAATCATTCAACCACTAACCTGCTATTAACTGGTTCTTTGCAGCACTGAAATGAGGATGCAATCAAGGAAGATAAAGGGAGAAGATAAAGGCACTGCACTGATCCTGGGAGTTACAGTGTCACTAGTCACAAAAAGTGGCAGTGAAAACAACCTGCTTGTGCCACCTCATGTTATTCTTACCAATTTATTCTTTTTTAATTATTGCCCTATGAAAAAGAAGTCTAAACTGGGTTTATTTATCTAAAGTTTTGGGGAAGGCAACACCTCTGGCTTGGATAGAAAACTATATCCTCTATACTGAACTTACACTAAAAGTCTGTGACTAGGTATTAAAATGTATTTAATTTAATATTAAAAAAATTAATCTTATTTTAGTTGTGTTTTTTACTTGAAACATTCAAAACAATGAGATCCTTCCATGACAAAACTTCTCCCTTTGCTTGTGCAGGTTTGATGCTTCTTTAAATGTTTCACTTCTTTAAATGTTTCACATCAGCTCAGGTAAAATGCATTTTGTAATTACAAAGGTATGTTTGGTCTAGTGAACCTCAGCTCCCTGCAGAACAAGAAATAGCAGCATTTGCACAGGTCACAGTAGGTGTTGCTCTGCCTAAGCCCATCCAAAGCTGGGCTGTGCAGATGCCCTCCAGGCTGGCACACTGTGCCAGTTCCCACTCTACTCTCAGCCACTTGGATTCAAAATCCCATTTAAAGAACCTGAGCCAGATAAGGAATTGTAGCTCCCCAAAACATCCTGACCAAGATGTGAGGGAGTTAAAGAAAACAAGATAGCTGCAGTAACTTCAAGGTGGTTGCACACCAAAGCATTGGCACTGTTGGCAGGACTTTCTTTGGACCTTTCTGACACCCCCTTGCAAGAAATACAGAAATGGAGCTCAGCTAATGAAAGATAAATACACTTTTTTAAACATCAGCAGCTGTCAATACTTGGTAGAATATTAACTACTTTGCAGAGTCTTCAGTAACACCAATAAATCATTCTCATCACTGCAGCAGCAGCACAGATTTGCAAGCAGCATCAAGCTGGGGGGAGAGGTTGGTAGGATACAGGAGAGACTGGACCCACAGACCAGGAAGAACCTCATGAAGCTCAAAGACAAGGGCCAGGGTAGGCATGGGGGGCTGGCACCCAGCTTTGGGGAGTCTGGGGGAACTCAGAAAGGTGCTGTGGCAAAGGCAGCAGCCAGTCCCCAGTCAGCATCATGTCTCCCAGTTTACAGCACCTTGGTGTGCCAGGAAGCCAACTGGAGCTCCAGGGAGAGCACAGCTCATTCCTTCTCCTAGAGACACCTCAAGAAATGCAGCTGCCCTGTGGCATTCACCACCTCACCAGGAACTTCCAAGCTGAAAAAGCAGCCCAGCAGCACAAGTGATGGGGTGCCAAGTCATGGTAAATATTAATATTTAGCTAAATGCAGAGAAAACAGCTGCACATTAGCATTTTATTACTATTTTTAGTGGATACAGACCAGAAGACTATGCAAGGAAACCCTGCCAGAAGTGATAAGCCACTGTGACTTTGCATCCAATTACATGCTTTCATTTAATTAGCCAAAGAAAATTAAGGGGAATAAGCAGAACTCCCTTTATTCTTTTAAAAAGCTATTTTTTTCCCCCCCCAGATACTTATGTAACAAAAGCAAACAGAACCAGTTGAAATGTTTTTCTTCCAACTGGCTGTGTACAAAAATACGTAATAGCAAAAGGACAGCACAAAGTCTTAAAAAAACAAACAAACACCAAAAAGGCCCCAACAAACTCAACAAAATTCAGCTGCAGTATCACTGCAGTCAGACAGACAGTTCCAGCCTTTGTGTCTTCTCCTTTTCCACATGGACTTCAGCCCTTGTAAGTAAGTCAAACATGCAGCAAGTTGTTGGTTTTGTAGTTTTTTTTTTAATATATATGTACAGACAGACACAAGAATAAATTTAAGTGGACAGAGAGATAAAAAAAAGGCAGCCCCAGAGCAATGTCAGTATCTGTATTTAGTTGAATAATCTTTTGGTGACACCACCAACCCTCGACCTTTACGAGCTCCTCTATAAACAGTTTCTATAATGTCAATCATCTCTTGCTTATCCTCCATTGCCCAGTTGATCTTGTTGTTATTACCTGTTCCTAAATCAATCATGATGTGTTTGTTCCTTAAAAGAGAAAAAAAAAAAAAATCAAGTTAACATGGTACAATTCAGAATGAAGCTTCACATCCCCTACAAGATGCTCTGTGGGATTCAAATAAGACCTTAGAATATAAACCTAAATACTTGGGGTGTATCTTTAAAGCAAGACTGACAAGCTTGACTACTGGATTACTGCAGTTTTCTGTACAGGAGTTTCAGGTTTTAAACCAAAACCAGTGGATAATAAAAGCAGTTTGCACTAATTTGTACTCCCATTGGCAAAATGCTGTTGCTGGGCTAATTAGAAAACCAGTTATTTTCCTATTTCATTGGATTATTCTTTTGTAGAGCAATGAAAACAGAAGCATCAGTATGCAGAGATACATGGAGAAATTACCTCCTGAGACACTTATCTGACACACTAAATTTAACTGATTTACACTCCAGAACCACAAAGTACCTGAAGAAAAACATGACTGTGCAGGGGTCATACAACTCGTACATCTTGTTGAAGTCTGGTACTTCAGTGATATCCACAAGGTAAATAACAGCAAAGTTTTTTACCTGAAGAGAAGAAAAGAGGAAATATTTACTCAAAACACCACCATACCTTTGGTTATTTGTATTTCTGATTAAACCCCATAAATATTTCATTATTGCAGCATTTCTCTCTTCACAGACAACAGGCCTGATATGATTTTTAACCACAAGGACCAATTCACATGAGAAGTGTTTGAAAATCTACCCCAGATGTTCATTTCACACCCAGTATGAACTGGTAAGATACTGGGCTCATCACCAGCCACAGAAACAAACACCCCTTTATGTGCAACTGAGACCTCACAGTGACACCCTCAGCTCCAACAGGCAGAGTCACTGCTTTGTCCAAGCCAAGCTGAATATTAATGATCTAAAATGCCCTCCAAGCTTTTTTAATTTCTTTTCCCCCTTCCAAACCATCTAATTTGCTTAACAAGGCTCATTAAGTGAAAAGAAACCTGGTAATATTCTAATTAAAACTGTTTGGAGAGGTGTAAATCCCAAAGAGCTGCTCAGCAATGAACTGATGAGGAGTAGATGACCTCAGTGAGAAGCTGTTGGGCAATCCTGGCAAAATGCTTTTGCAGAGTTGCTGAGTTGAATGCACATGAATCCCTCTTCATGTCTTAATTCCTGAAAGAAATGTTCCTGGTTTTGTTTCCTAGGAGGAGCCTAATTGACCCCAAGTGGAACTAGGGGAAGTTTTGGTTTCTAAACTGAGCTCAAACATGCACAGGAGAAATGAACACAGAGAAGCCTTAAAATAGAAGCCAGTAGGCATCTAAATTACCCAGACCTTTAACTGGAACTGCACTCATGGGTTACAACAGGTGCACAGAGCCTTGCCTGCCTCCCCATCCTTCCTTCCATGCAAATACAGTGCCAGTCCTGCCCATTAGAATGAGCAAAATTGGTAGAAAGATGCTTTATTTTAGTCCACAGAAAAGGATTAGGCTGTACCACAAGAATATCCTATATGATGCACTCTGCAGGCACTTGAACTGAGCTAGTATGGAGAAATCAGAAGCACACAGTAAATAAACTGATGGACTTTGGCTTCAAGGGTAATTTTTTATCATTTGGAACTATTCAACTTCAAAGATGTAAATAAGTTTTAGTGGCAAAGAAAGTAAATTCACTCCTGGAGTGAAACAGCACATTACTATACAGCATATTTACTGTGGGTTTATGGACCTAGTGACTATCCTAGCCACAATTCTTGATAATCTAGTGAAAATAATCTCATTTGAGCCATATTCCCAAGCAGGCAAGAGGTAAAGCCTTGAAAACCCAAGCTCAGCATATCAAACACAGTAATCATTCACCCCATTTCCACTCCATAGCAAAGATCTGTAAGAAACTTCCTGAGATACTGTCACAATTTAGCTGAGAGGTGACTCAAGTCAGTTGGAGCTTTTAGAAGGGGGTGGGGGGTCATTTTGTTTTTATTTCTCCACTCACAACACCTGAAAAGCCATTTTTTTCATTACCTCTTCTAATTTCTTCTTCCACCCTGTGCCATTTTAGCACCAGCAGCCCAGTCCTGCTGTGTGTGGCAATTTCTACAATACACACAGACACTCTAGCACATCTCATTTTGGAACAACTGTTTAAGTTGGTGATTAGAAAATGATTTTCAGTTAATCACTAATACCACATTCTTAGGAGCTGCTTTGTTGGCTGGAAGATTAGCCCAAGGAGATTTGCACTAAAAGATCATTACAAATTGCTGGCCTGAGATTTCACTTCCAAGAACAGAGCACTCCACACAGCACTGCAACAACAGAACTTCTTTCTCCCTTGATTTCTTGGTTGACTTGGTCTAGGTGACCCTGCTCTGGCAGGGGGGTTGGACTAGATGATCTTCTAGGTCCCTTCCAACCCCTAATCTTCTGTGATTCTGAACTTCTCATCTGACAAGATGAGGCCTCCCAATCAACCCCCCTTGCAAGTGTACTGAGTAAGGATGGGCTTTGTTGGCTCTGGACACTGGCTGCCTCCAGCATGGGACTTGCCATCAACACTCCAACCCACCCAGCAGCAAGAAGTTGGGATTTGAGCCAGAAAATGAGCTAGAAAAACCATGGACAAGCCACTACCTATGGAAAGGGTGATGCAGAAGCACAGCAGTGGTTGGAGTATCTACCATGTGATGGCCATGCCAGGCTGGGCAGGTTTGGCACCATAGAGCATTTTCTTTCACCCCAAGCAAGCCCTGCAGAACTCAGGTGCCTCTCTGCACCACAGCCACCAGTTTTACAGCCTGAAGAAGCACCTTCTGTCTCAGCCAACACTGGAGCCAAGACACAGCAGCAGAGAGCAGCAGCTGAACCAGCTACCTCACAAGGCTCCAGCTTGGGCTTCATCTTAAGCAGAAACTGCTGAATTATTTCTGGATTCAGGCTGGTGTGGATGCAGTTGGAGATCTGCACTTGAGCTAGAGACAAGCCAAAGCTGAACCTCTCCTCATCCACTGGGAAGTGAATCCATTCCCTGGATGGATTCATCCCTCTGAGTTCCAAAAATACAGCTCTCTACAGAACAAGCTTCCCTCTTTGCAAGGCAGTGGGTGCTAAGAAGTTTTCTTTCTGGTTTTGGACACAGTAGAGACTACAGCTCATTGGTGAAACTGATTTAGTTCCACAAATGGTTCACTGGGTAAACTGGGCTTAAAATAGTTCTTAAAAAGGAGGTATTAATTTAGCAGCCAAAGCCCTGTACTCCAGGGGATGGGTTTTTAGAATTGTAAGCCTCCTTTTTTTAATATATGTTTTAATAGGTGTCTTGAGGAATTTGGTGAAATTTAATCCTTGGATATTTGGTTGAAACCCTGACAAAGCAAAAATCACCAATCTGACTATTATAATTTTTTCTGGAGCTCAGTAAAAATTTGTTGCCTTTTCAGCTAACCCTGTCAGCTGCAAGAGCTCAGTACAACTCAGTGGAAACTATCTGCTTGGTATTATCTTGCAGCATTCTGGTTTCTTTTCCCTCCAAAGGATTCAAACTGAAATATTCCTGTTTTCCTATTCTAGAGACAAATATCAGAACTATGCTGTGGACTCAAAATTAAGTCAATCATGGTAAGAAATGTAAAACACAGCTCCATTTTCCTCCAGGGCAGCACACAATCACAGCACCTTAACACCCCATAGTACTCTCCAGTATAAACACCTGTACAATTGGAACTTTTACTCACTCTTTAGAACAGCAGAGATCCCAACATGGCTTGTAAGCAAGAAGATGAGGAAGGATCTCCCCCTTTAATTTGCCATTCTGCAGAGGGAGATTGTTAAATAAGAAGTTACTTTGTCCTTTCTTCCCCCAGTCACCCCTAAGTGCCAACAGCTCTGCCTGGTGGCCAAGCAACAGTCCCTGAGCATCAGGCACTCCCACCACCTTAAACAATGACACCACTTCCTACTGTGACCTGCTGGGTGTTAACACTGGGCTAGAGGTGTAGATCTGCCACTGTGGGGCTTTAAATTCACTTCTTTAATAACATTAAAAGAGGAGTAGACCACAAGAACTCAATCTCAAAGCTAGACAGTTTTGTGAGGGCAGCCAACTCCTCTTCCTACCCAAGCTCCTGATTCTGGATCAGGGTTTTTTGTTTTGATTTCTGTGTTGGTTGAGTGAAAGAGCTGCCAATTTGCTCCATCTAGCACTGTGCAAGAGTGCTACCAAGTGCACCAAAGGTCAATTATAGCTGAGTGAGGATGTTAACTCAGTATCTATCTTCCTTGAGTGATCAGTGGGCACTCAGTTTCCATCTGAAAACAGCTGCTGAGTTTGCCTCTTAACATTGAATCCAGCCCATGGAACTCAAGGGAAGGCTCCTGCCTCCAGGGATACCTGACACAATAACCAACCCTCTATGGCTCAGCATCTCACCTTCTCTAAGAATTAAAGGGAAAAATCACTTTTCAAGTTATTCCAATGGAAATCTGAAGCTCCTGGATGTCCTGAAGGTGAAGTACCAGGGCTGCACCACTTGCAGCAGCCCTACTGCCAAGGAATTGTTGCTGCTCCAGGGAGAATGTTCATTACATGATGGGTTATTGCCAGGCAGCGCTTTTGATTCCTCAACTTGGCACAATGTTTTCACCCCATCCACTGCTACAAACATCAGGGTGGTCGAGGAGTTTAGAAGACATTCCCCAAAGCAAACTCAGCAGCCCCTTTGCTGCCTGCTAAAGCAGGAATGCCTCCCAGAAACCAACTTGTAACTTGCTGCAGATCTCCTCTACACCATGGGAAACAGCAAGGGCTGAAAGTGACCTCCTCAGGGCACAGCTACAGTTACCTTCTCGGCGATGCTGTACAAGACTTCATCCATCTTCATGCAGGTCGGGTCCCAGTCGTGCCCGAAGCGGATGACGACGACTCGGTCCTCTTCCGACAGGATGGCCTGGTCTACCTGCCAGCCATTGTGCAAGTGCGGCAGCATGTACGACATCTTGAAGGGCTGAAAGCGGGAGGCCTGCGGGACGACAACAAGCTGAAAACCCGGGCTTGGCTCCGCACCGCACCGGGCCCGGACCCAGACCGGCACCTCGCCGGGCACTCGCGGGGCGCCGGCGGCAACGGGGTGCCGGAGCTGAGCTCGGTGTCCCCCTGATCCCCTCCCTGAGCCTCTCCCTGTCCCCGTCCCGCTCCCATCCCCGCAGTACCCCGCGGGCGTCCTTCTGCCGGGAAAACGGGGGGCGCAGCCGCAGCGCGGGAGAAATAGGAAGGAACCGGAAGTGGCGCGACGCGACGCGCCCGCCTGGGCCGGGACTTGGCGGGAAACGTGGTTCCCACCCGCGGAGTGGGCGGGGAAGAGGGGGCGGGTTGAGTTGAGCTGCTGAGTTCCGTGTTAATTGGATTAATCGTTAATAAAGGTGCTCTAAACAAAGGAGTGTTTGTTCCCTTCCCTTGTTGCGGGTGATGGCGAGAGAAGAGTTGCCGGGGGTTTTGATCCCGGGTGTGGGAGGAGCTCAGGGTGTGCTGGAAAACATCGCGGCGCTCCTGGAGCGACATTTCCACCTCGTCCCCATGAAGGAATTCTTGGAAAACAAGCAAGAAAATAGCAGGAAAATCCAAGCTGTTTTCGTGTTTGAGGGCAGGCCGAGCATAGACCGGCAGCTGCTGCAGAGCCTGCCCCGTGTCAAGGTCATTGGCAACTGTGGGGTTGGAGTCGATCACTTGGATGTGCAAATGATTTCTGCCTTTGGTGTCAAAGTCACCAACACCCCCCGGGCTGTGGCGGACCCGACAGCCGACCTGGGAATGGCTTTGCTGCTGGCTTCTGCCAGGAGAGTAGTGGAAGGTAATTTTGTTTTCCATTGGCTTGCAGCTGAGCTGCTGCTTTGGCATGTTTCACTTTTTCTATGGTGCAGATGCTTTGTGCAAATCCATATTTGAGGTGCTTTTATAGGGAGGAAAATCACTTCTCTGAGGGCTCCCATCTTCAGAGACCTCTGCTTCTTTTTAAGGCAATAATGCACTGTAAAGTCACTTGTGATACGCTGTTTGGAATGATGTCTCTGGCTTAATTCTTTCACTGGGTGGGTTGTTAATTCCACAGAATTCTTGTTGAGGCTGGAATAGACCTCAGATCATCAAGACTAGCCTAAGACCTGACACCACAACACCCAGCTAGACCATGGCACTTAATAGCTGTAAAACCTGAATGTTAAATGCATCCAAATCAAATGTAACCCCCTCTCATTTCCCCTTAGATGCTAGGAGCTCCTGGGAAATACACAATTAATGGCCACATTCCCCTCTCTACATCACTAGGTACTAGAACCTTCATTTTTTTCCTGCTGCCATGAAGTTTGTCCAAAGCAATGGGTTATACTCCCAGAAGAACATCAGCATTATTTTTGAGGCAGCTGATAACTCTTGACAGAGGTATTCCAAACTGTACCATCAATTTTATTTCATGTCCTTAAAGGTAGGTTTTTTTCCCACACGCCCCTGCCAGGTCCCTGTGCAATGCTTTTTAAGGGAAGGAAGGTGTCACTAGAGACTCTCACAAGCTTCTGTCTGTGGAAACTCAGTCTTTCTGTCACTGCGGCTGTGCCCTGAGCATCAAATAACAGCTCTTTCTTTCCCCGTGGTGTTTTTTCAAGATAATATCTTGCTGGAACTCAAGTTCTGGGTAGAAAACCTCAGAGCTCTCTGTCTGAACTGGAATTTGCAGCCTTCACCCCCACTCAAGCAGTGGGGCTGCTTTGGGTTGTGATCCACAAGAGAAATAATGATCTTTTACCCCAGCTAAAGAAAAAGTCAATGATTGCAGGGTGATCAGTCTCCAAGAAGCAGTTAATTCCCTGAGGAGCCATTCCTCCCTTCCAGTGCCCACCCAGGGCTCTGCTGTGTTACTGGCTGCAGGCAATGGCACCATCCAAACCCTTCTATAAACTGGCCAAAATCAGCAAGGGTTACTCCAGAGACTCTTTGCTGTGATGATGAGAAACTTTTTCTTTCCCCCAGACCCACGTTTCTGGTTGGTTTGTACCCATTTGGTGTGTTTTTTCCACCCAGGCTGCCAGATTGCACTTTCTCCAGACACAAAGAGTTTTGCTGTTGACTGGCTGGGGGTGGAAGTGAGCAGAGCAACCCTTGGGATCATCGGGATGGGCAACATTGGGTACAAAGTGGCTCAGAGAGCCAGAGCCTTCAGCATGAGGATCCTGTACCACAACAGGAACCAGAGGTAACAGTGTTTAATTTCTGCATGTAATTAATCAGGGGCAGTTCCTGGTCTTCCTAGGGGGTTGTCACAGAGCCATAGAATGGCAAGGGTTGGAAGGGACCTCTGGAGATCACCAGGGTGCCACCACTTCCTTGCTCCCTACTGCACAGAAGGGAATTGTCTTCCCCTCATCTCTGCCCTGGTTAGCATCTTGGAACAAGGCCCATGTAACCTTTCTGAAACTCAAACAAACCAGGCCTGGTGCCCTCCCTGTGTCCCCTGTCCTGCCAGCATCCCTGGCACACCCAGCCAGTCACCCATCTCCTCAGCCCAGCCAGATCACTCATCACCAATGAGCAGGAGTCTTAACTTCTCTTGGTTTTATGGTTCCCTTTCTTTCAGACTTCACTTCCCCTTGATTCCTTCTCCACCTCAAGTCCCAGTTCACATATCAGGCAAGGAGAGACTCTGCAGGGGTTGGCAGGTGCAGGAGAAAACTGGGATGTGACTGCATCCCTAACCTGTGGTACCCAGCAGTGCCTCTGTGCTTTGCTTTCACATACACATCACTCCTTCAATGTCTCACCACTCCTCTAGCCCCCATTCTTCTCACCCATCAGTGTCTTTACCTTGGCCACAAACCTCTTGATCTCTCTGCTGTTCCAGATCTCTCCTAGGATTGATTAATTAAAAGCTAGTTAGTGGTGTCAGTTTGGGTCTGTGTGCATTCTTCCTTCAGAAGCAAGGAGGAAGAAGAGGCAGTTGGTGCCCACTACTGTGAGAAGATGGAAGACTTGCTACAGCAATCTGACTTTGTCATGTTGGTTGTCAACCTGACTTCTGAGACTCACAAACTGATTGGGAGGAGGGAGCTGGGGCTGATGAAACCCACAGCTACTCTCATCAACATCAGCAGAGGTAGGATGATCTACAAGCACAGGTAAGGTTGTTTTGTCTGATGACATTGACATTTCCCCCTTCTGCCTCAGTCTGTGACATCCCTGTGTTGTCTGAGTCATGAAGCAGTGTGTCCTGTGGAATTTAGGGATGCTCATCAGACATTCTGTCCTCTTTATCCTAAAGACAGCTTTTTTGAGTGGAGGTAACTGAGAGGTATGTCATCACTGATGATGAATGAGATACAAGGGAAAACATGAGTTTCTTTTGGAACTGCTGCCTAGAAAAGAAGCCTCTCGTGGGATTACAGACCTGTTGGCACTGAGCAAGAGTATGAGAGAGGTTCTAGTTTCAGTAAACAACACAGGGATAAAAGAGTGGAAAGCTTGAAGAGATGAAGTAATTTGTCTGTAATAGTACAGGAAGGCAGTGTGAAAATGAGGAAAAGCCATAAATTGGTCACCTCCCAGGAAAAGCCTTGTGCAGTGGACCATAGTCCTCCTCTATTTAAAGATTAAATAGTAAAATCTGTTTTGTTTGGCTAACGGTTATTAGAAAGTCTGTTTTCTGACAATATTTATATCGTATTTATTTATATTTCTAACAAGAAGATTCTGTAGGTTTCTCACTAGACCCTTGAGACCCAACTCCAAGGTAATAACCCATCATGACAGCAAGATTTCCTATCCATACAGGTGCAGTTATTGATCAAGATGCATTGGTGGAAGCTCTCCAGAATAAGGTGATTAGGGCTGCTGCTCTGGATGTGACACACCCTGAGCCTCTGCCAAGGTAGAGAAAGTTGGTTTCTGTTCTGTTGATCTGAAATATTTTAAGCTATGTGCAAAAAGCTGCTCATCATCTTCATCTCCATGAAGAGTCTCACTATTTAAGAGCAAAACCTCAGGCTGTCTCACTTAAATAAATGACAGACTAGTCACCTTTGCCACATCTGCCAGTTCTTTGCCAGCCTAACTGGCAGGCAAGGCCAGGAGACCAACAGAAGGGAAAAAGAAATGGGCTGAGCAAGCTCCTCACAGCTTCCAGCTGCTTCTTTGCTTGCAGCCCTTTTATCTCAGCATGCCATGGCTGTTCCCTGAGCTTCTGTTGAGAACAACTAGTTACTAATGCAGAGTAAATTCCCTGTGTGATACCTTCTGTTCTTTCTGTTTCTTACAGAGATCACCCTCTCCTAAAGCTACAGAACATCATCATCACCCCTCACATTGGAACTGCAACAGGCCAAGCCACCTATATGATGGCAGAAGAAGCCATAGCCAATATTCTGGCTGTTCTCAGGGGCCAGCCCATTCCCAGTGAAGTGCTTCCCAAATGAGGTGTGCCAGATGCTATCACTGCATCTCACATGTGTGGGAGTGCACTAGTTCTTACAGTAGCTCTTTTAGACTGAAAAAAAAACCCCAAAGGCAGCCTGTCCCTGCTCTGTTGTGGTGGTGCTGCAGAGCTGTCACCCCACTACACCTGATCTGTGCTGTGATTTACAATCCTGAAAAAATAAAGGGAAACTAATAAAAGAGATTTGTTGGAAGGATTTTAAATGGGCCCGTTATACACTCTGATACCCATTATTTCCATGGCTACCTGTGTTCTATTCCCAGCACTTGCTGCTGCACAATGTAAGTAAATAGAGCAATCAGTTTGCATAACACTCTCCAATATATTAAAGGTGAATTGTGAATTAATTCCCTACAGAAATCCAACTGCATCCTGAAACACTTCTCAGCCAATATTGCAATCTTCTATTTTTATATCAAAACACTGAAGGAAGCAGATTCATTTGAAATTATGGAGGCCTAAGGCTTTCTAATGTCAGAAGAGTTCTACTTCATCTGCATGTTAGATCAAAGCAAAGCCAATCACTGAAAAAGTATCTTTGGCTTTCCTGGGGCCATCCTTTGAAAAGCCAAGTAAATCCAAAGAGATTGAGTTCATCCAAGCAGACAAAACTTATGTTTTTATCTTGTCTAGCTATGAAACAATGGTAGATCTACCCTTGAAACCATGTGGGTGAGCTACAGCAAAATTAGTCATCAGTTCTAACTTGCAGCCCATGGCCAAGCTTCTTTTTAACATTCCTATGAGCCACAACTAAGACAGAATATTCAGTAAAATGCTTGTCACCTCCTTAAAATTAGGAAGCTTTTCCATTGTTTTACTAGATAGTCAGGCTTCATGAATGGATGGGATGCACAGGAGGTGCAGACAGGCCAAGAGTTAGATGTTCAGATGAAAATGCTGAAATAACTGCTGACAAGATACCTACAACAAGTATTGCTATAGGGGATTCCAAGAACTTCAGCCAAGAACAGCTCTCCTGGCAGCTCTTCCCAAAATTCCTATGGAAAATCAATGGTAAATAGTTGTAAATTGTCTATTTAAAATAAATAAAATTAAAATTCAATTTTTAAAAAGCTGTCAATTCACCCTCTGGGAACTACAAGCAGGTGGTCAATGATTCCTGCAAAATTCCCCCACGTTTTAATTTGACCTTGTAAGTCCCTCTTGGAAAATACTTGCCTAAGCACTCATCATTTTGTTAACTCATGCTAGCCTCAGGAGGAGGCTCTGGTGTCCTTTCAGGACAAGATGTTACAAAAATCCCAGCAATGAAGCATTTAAAAATTAACCTGGTAACTCAAAGTTCATGATGAAGCTGTGCAATTTCTTTTCATGAACTGGATGTTTAAACTACTTGGAGGTGGTAACTGGGATTTCAGAGTGGAGAAGGAGGTTTATTGCACCAGACTATTGATGATCTGAAACCAAAACATTAGAAATAGTTGTGTGTTGGGAGCCTGGGGGCAGTGAAGTGTCCCCAAGAGGGACAGACCTGGTTCAGTCTTGGGTCTGTGAATTCCTCTGTGTGTAGATTTGGTAGCACATGTAGAAGAGCTGCTTTTCTGCCTTGGTTTTTTTTTTTTTTCCTCCCTATCTAAAATGTGATTTATAAGATCTCTTGTCATAGATGTCATGAAACAGGACATGAAATTGCTTATTTCTTAAAATTATCTGGAATTGATGATATGTCTTTCTACTGACACTTTATGTCTTTCTTCTTCGTGCAGATCATGGGAGGAGGAGAGCTACCTGGGCTTTTGGTGAATGAAATTGGTGGTGTACATGGGATACTTCATGGCCATGTGGCATTCCTGAAGCAACATTTCTACCTCATCACCATGAAGGAACTTACTGAAAACAGGAGAGTTATGAGTAAAAAAGTCCAGGCGATTTATTTGTGGTGGCACAAACCAGTCATTGACAAACAGCTCCTGCAGAGTCTGCCAAACCTGAAAGTGATTGCAAATTCAGGAGTAGGGATGGATCACCTGGATCTGAAGCTTGTAGCTAGCTTTGGAGTGAAGATGGCTAATGCTCCACGTGCTGTTTCCAGCAGCACAGCAGATACAGGGATGGCTTTGCTGCTGGCATCTGCTAGAAGACTAGTGGAAGGTAACATCTAAAATCTCATTTCTTTCATGGAAACTCAAAAGAGACTTTGTCTCCCTGTAAATCTGTTTCTACCTCACAGGAGAAGACAGATTAAAAGGGAGATTAATTTCTTGTTCCCAGGTACATACTCTTTTGCCTTGTTCATCTGTGCTGGCCACCATTCATGTCTCATATCATGGTGGTTTTCTTTCAGGCCATCACATTGCAGTTTCTTCAGGCATGGAGCACTGGGAAGCAGATTTTCTGGGAGTGGAAGTTACTGGAGCTACTCTGGGGATTATTGGCATGGGCAGCATTGGGTATAAAATTGCTCTGAGAGCCAAAGCATTTGAGATGAACATTTTGTACCACAACAGGACACGGAGGTAAAGATACATCTTGACCCTAATTACAGCAGAAAATCCCCTTTAAATAGTCACTGTCTCATTTTCAAGGAATGATATCAGGAGTATCGCAAGAAATGAGGGCATAGGGACAAAATTAGAAGAAGAAAAAAAAGTCTCAGATCAGTCTTTTAAGGAATTACTTGGTGATTAAACACTTGGAAACTTAATTTATGTTTTGTATTAGAAATTTCAAGGTTTCCTGGAGATGTGAATAGGAAAAGGAAAATCAAACTTATACCTTTTTTATTTTTATCATATCTTACTATAGTGACACATAATTCGACCTTTTCTTTATTTTTT
>JAOEGS010017407.1:0-14456 GCA_025447755.1 Corythornis vintsioides | reverse complement strand
TAACCCTTGGCACAATGGAAACAATGATTTCACTTGAGAACTGTACTTGAGAAAACCTCCTTTCTCATCACTCTGTTTAATATTTTCCTCACTAACTCCCTCTGTTTAATATTTTTCAGTCTTTCAAGTAACTCTGTAAAGAGTGCTCTGATGCATAATCAATGCACAATGCAACAGAAATTGAAAACTTGCTTATTAAAAGAAAAAACCTATGTACACTCCAAGCTTGTTTGCTGAAATGAGATGCAGGCTGCATGCTGCAAAACTGGCTGTAGTTCCAGGCTGATCTTTAGCCACTTAATTTCTGTTTGCTGACCTGGCCACTAAAAGAAAGCCCTGAAATGAGGCTTTATGAGGCATTATGAAATGAGGCATCATGACACAGGTCATCTAATGTTACACTGAAATAATTTTCTTAGTGTGAATTCTTTCTCGAGTTCTAAATTAAGGAGTGGATCTTTCAAAGACATTTTCTTGCAATCCAGAGCAGGAGGTTGTACACAAAGCATCCTGTAATTGCTTCTTCCCGAAGTTAAGGTGGCTACATTTGCAAAGAGGAGGAGAAATGTCAAGTTGTTTGTGTTGGTTGGTTGGTTGGTTTGTGTGTGTGTGGTTTTGTTTTCCTTTGGTTGGTTTGTTTGTTTTATTGTGAAAAGTTTAAGCAAAACTTCTCTCTGGTAACTTTCTGTGTTGAACACTTTCTTTTGTGGAAGTCCTGGACATCCAGGACTCAGTCAAAGAGCTGCTTTGCTGATTCCACTCATCTGAGCTCACTGGAGGATTCCAGCAGGCTGAGGACCACTCAGAGCAAAGCCAGATGAGTTCTGGTGCACACCACATCTCTGGTTTGAGCGAGTCCTGCAGGGTGCACCTTCCCACAGGGGATCCTAGGGAATGGACCACATGCTGCCATCTATTCCAGTGCTTTTCCTTAATCCACATGCAGGCTTTAAAAGCCCCTGGACCCTGCATTGCTTAGCAAGCCACCCCCTGCTTAGTGCTTGAAGCTTGCCGGAAAGGTCTAAACTAAATTCACTTGGTGTTTGCCACTGGTTTGCTACATGAATGTGATTATCTCTTAGTTTGCATACCAGTGACATCGAAGAAAATGGGTTTTTTTATGACCAACACCCTGAAATCCAGTGTGATCCCTTTGGTTTGTTTCCCCAAGCAGGAAAGAAGAAGAGGAGCAAGCTGTCGGTGCCACTTACTGCAGGAAGATGGAGAGCTTGCTGCAGCAGGCAGATTTTGTGATGGTGGTGGTGAGCCTGACACCCCAGACACACCAGCTGATTGGGAAAAGGGAGCTGGAGCTGATGAAACCCACAGCTACTCTCATCAACATCAGCCGAGGTACCATCCACAACTGTTCAGACTGGTGAGGAGGGGGGAGCAGCTCCCATGGCACCTCCAGCACCACACTGCACTCACCCGGTACCCAGCAGGCACAGTGGAAATTCCTCTCTCCCTCCTCCCAGCCTCTCCATGCTGAGCTCACTGCCTGCAGATGACACTCAGGGACTCTCTTCTTCCAAACCAGGGGCAGTAGTCGACCAAGAGGCGCTGGTGGCAGCTCTGCAGACGGGTGGTATCAGGGCTGCAGCTTTGGATGTCACCTGCCCTGAACCATTACCCAGGTTGGAATCTCTGCTTGTTTCCCAGCAAGGATTCGTGAGCTCTTTGGGGGCAGGAGGCAGCAGGCAGGGATCTGGCAGAGGGAGAAACCCCCCCTCACCCCTCACCTGGGTGGAAGTTTGTGTTAAAGTACCATGAATACGAATGGATGCAGCCTAGATGTTGGGGCTGATAACAGACCAAAGGGAAGTCTGGGCGCCAGGAACCAGCCTGGGAGGGCCGAAGGGAGCATTAAATCCCCTCCATGGAATCACCATGGGAAGCTGCAGCAGTGCTTCCCTTCACAGATGGCTCTATGGAAGGTGTAACTTGCCATGAATGGGTTGGAAGCACCTTGAGCATCACTGCCCATTATCTGAGTTGCATAAATGCAGCTCAGACTATTGTGTGGGGTTAATGTCTCAGGAGGGTTTAATCCTCTCTTCTTTTACATAGTTCAGATTGCTGCCTAATGGGAAAAAAAACCCTGTTTCTGGACAAAAGAGCACAGAATAAACTCTTAATGTGCCTTTAAAGTCCAAAATTACTTGAATATAGACAATCAGGTTTGTGGATGTAAGTGGGACTTGTAAAGTTATATTAAATTAATTTACATTTGGCAAAAGCCAAAGTAAGACTTATTTGGGTGAAAAACAGTAGGTAACAACTATCTCCTTTTTTCCTTCCTTTCTTCCAGAGATCATGCATTGTTAAAATTAAAGAACATCATTATAACACCTCACCTGGGCATTAAAACAGACAAGGCCACCCAGATGATCACAGAGGAAGCAGTTGAGAACATACTAGCAGCTCTCCAGGGTCTCCCCATGCCCAGTGAAGTGCTCCCGAGCTGATGTGCAAAATGAGAGTGCAAATCTATGTTTTCCTTTATATCTCTGCTTCTGGATATTCACTAGAATAATTATAAATGGAGCCAGATACAGTAGGAACTTTCATTACTGTAAAAGGAAAAAAAATTTGTTTTTTTTACTGCAATTATTATTGTAGAAAAAAAAATAATAATCAAAATCCCATGGCTTTTCTCCCTTAAAAATAGCACCTGTATTACAATTAATCATTCAAATTCTACAGGAAAAGGTTCTCTTGAAATACAGGAGTATTTACAAATACAGGGGAAAAAAACCCCAAACAAACAACAAACCCAACCAAAAAATCAACCAACAACAACAAAAAAAACCCAAAACAAAGCACACCAAAACCACCAACAATTTTATTAGATCAATATCCTAAACCAGGAAAAAAAACAGTGTTTTTGACATGCAAACTTTCCTCCAGATCTGAAGCAGCAAACATAAAATCAAATTCAGTAATTCATTTCACTTCTACATAAAAGAGTAGAATATTCTTGTATTTGCTTGCAGTTTTTCTTCTACTTTTGCAGCTATTTCAAGGATCTGGGCTGATTAGTTGCAGAAGTGCTCCCTGCCAGGGGGATGCTGTAGGCAGGAAGATGCAGAGCTAGACAACAGGATACCTGTCAGTCATCAGGGTGATGGGTTGACACACACAACACCTAACCACTTGGCTTTCCATTCAAATTACAGTGTAAAAATAGTCCTTTGTTTCCTGCTTTCCATGAACTTATAAGTATTTACTGAATAGTATCAGACATACAGGTAAGAAAACCTTCCTGTGCTTACTGGGTGCTGTTCCCCACCTCTGCTATTCCACACAGTGCTTGGAAAACACAATACATCCCATCTTGTGATGACTAAAAAGTGATCCATAAAATGCAGTGGCCACGTAAGCAAGGAGATGATCTGTTCACTCCGTTGGTTCAGGTTTTGAGGGGCAAACAGTAAATGAGCTGGAATAAAGTGCTGCCACAGTTTACTGGGAAAGCTGGTCTTCCCCATGGCAAGCAGATGGGTTAATGATGGTTTCACATCAGTGAGAACAAACTTGGGTTGACCTTGCCTGAAAACAACCAACTTGTGAATATAGATTTGTTTCTGATGGTTGTTTTTTTTTTGTCCCATGAATCCTGGTGGCATATAAATTTGCTTTTTAACACATAGAATAGATATGGGACATGCATGTCCTTGTCCAGCTTCATGCTTAAGCTGTTCTATATACATCCCACCTGGGAATTGCACACACTACAATATACAAAAGTCTTTTGGGCTAATGTAATACTTCAAAAGTCTAATCCTAAGAAACAATTATTATCCAAGCACCTTATTAACATTGCAAACATCAGCTTGCTCTGCAGTATTCCAAGGACACCAGTTTACAATGAAGCTCACAGACTATGCAGTTCATCTCTCCCCATACTCACAGACATGATTAATTTTTGTCACAACACTGGTACTCATCCCTTCCCATAATAGAAAATGAACAGCAGTCTGCAGTACTTAATTCGGTTTAATACACCACAGTAAAGTCTGTAAAGTACTCTGCAAATTAAAGCTACTAAAAGCACAATAGTCCACTGGTGCAACACTCTCATCTTGTTTTACCTGTACCAGACTGAGCTTGTGGCTACCAAGAAGGAGACTCCCTTTTTACAAGGAGTCACCTGGCAAAGACAAGGGGTGAAGGTTACAAGTTACTCCTGGGGAGATTATAATTGCACTCCAGAAGAAAATTTTTCACCATGAGATCAACTAGAGATTGGAATAATCTCCCAAGGGGAGTGGTGGATCCCCCTGCACTGGGGGACTCAGTTTGACAGGGTACTGGGCCAGTTCATTTAAAATAAATATAAATATATAGAGAGAGTTTACCTTAAAAGGTTGAACTAGATGTTTCTTGAGGTCCCTTTCAACCTGGGATTCCATGATTCTGGTAACTGTTGTCTGGTTGGTGTCCACTCTCTATTCTGTGACATTCTGTGTCCTAGTAATTCAAACAGCTCTTTAATAATTATAAATATAAATGGCTTCCTGACCTCTTCTGTCACATATGTTGCTATAGAGACATATTTCCTATAGAGTTATATCAACTCCTGAACTTGAGAAATTAGATATTCAAGTCACACACAAAAAAAACCCCAAACAAACAATTTCAATGCCATCTAATTCTCTCTGTATCTAACTGCATAACACACCTGTTTTCTTGACCTTTGCTATGCATGTCCCGGATCTTTGCTTAAAAAAACCCCAATAAAATAAGAGTAACATTATTTTAAGTATTATTTTTGTGGCTCCTCTAATTGTTCCTTTGTTTTGTTTATTCAAATGTGCTGATTTGATATACAAATGGAAAAAGAAATACAGTGTTGTCCTTCCACAGTTGGGGTTTTTTTACTTTCACTACTAAGGTGGTAGACGTTCTTAATTCACAACAAGAGTGACTTTTGTCTTTGCAGGGGCTTTATAACGATCCTTTGTTCTCGAGTGTTGCAACGTGAGCAGTTAAGTTCAAAGATCACTCATTATGTCTTAGCAGACTTGGAAGCAGTTAAAACAGGGGATGTGTCTGGGCATTTTGGGTTTGTTGTTTTCTTTTCAAGTAGAAAATTCAAGTAGACTTCCCTAAGAATCCAGTTGATACTTTGTCACCCCATCTTGCTAGTTAATGATTTTTGGCTTTAAAGTTTAACCGGCTGAAGCTGAAATCCTTGTGAGCAAATGATAACCCCTGGATAACAAGAGCAATTGATGGGTTTGTATCATGATTACAACATTTGATTACACTTTATCTTCTCATGACTCGTTCTATAGACGAGTTGGTGTTCAATTCGAGTCAAGAAGACACTCAAGACTCATTCTTTTGCAAAGCACTGGGCAGGAGAGACCCAGAGTCTCTGGTTGTTTCGTTGTGTGGAAGGAGCTTGATCCCGGTGCCCTCAGCAGTGGGGGTTTCCCAGCTCCGGACCTGCTCCCACCACAGAAACCCGGCACAAAACAAAGGCGAGTCGCTCCAGAAGATGCTTAGGACACAGAGCACGGAAGCTGTACTTGGCAACCTCCATCACCGGGGATTTACAGTCCAAGTTACATCGTCAGGAGCATTTTTCATGCGTTTCTAGGTTCAGCACTAGCGCTGCCTGTAGCCGGGATGAGAGATGCGCTCACTGAGCATCTGCCCCTATTTGCTGTCGCTAAGAAGTTTTGAGGGTTTTCTTAGAATCATTTACCTTGGAAAAGATCTTTTTGTGTGCGAGGAAATGTCAGTGATGTCTATCGGTCGGAGACAACACTTTGTGGCATGTTAATTCACGCGTGTGGTGACCAACAGAGAGAACAAACCATCGCTGGGATGGAAAAACCAGCGTGTCTGATGTTCACGCAAAAATCCGGTTATTTTCAAACTACAAACAGCGCAGAAAGGCGGCATGTTCTTAAAACCACCTAATTTGGTGAGCACCCGATGTTTTCTCCTGGCTTCCTTGAGGAGTTTGGGGTACAACCCCCGCCCTCCTGGCACCTCCTCCCCATCACCCCGACCGCTGACGCACCAGTGCGGGTGGCGCGGGTGGTGCGGGTGGCTTGGCCCCGATCTTGGCCTCAGCTTCCCGCATTCCGCATCCCGGTGAGTGCGCTGCGTGCGGGACTCTCCGTCCCGGAGCCCCCGCAGCTTCTCCGCCGGGCATCGGTCACCGGAGCTCCCCGGGGGTGCTCCGCGCATCGGTCCCTTCCACCGCCCCGGCTCCGGACCGGGAGTGCGGGGTCCTGGGGGGAGCTCCGGGTGGGAGCGGGACCAGGAGGATATCTCACGGCTTCCCTGCCGTCCTTCAAGGCGGGACAGAGCCCTGCGGCCGCTGGTCTAGATCCCTCCTGTCTCATTCCACCAGCGGGCTCGCCGGGACAAAAATCTGCAGCCGCCTTCAGGAAGGGCTCGACCTGCCCTTCTAAACCTGGCAATCCAGCAGTTACACCGCGCTCCGGCGGCTCCTGGAGCTTTGGAGGAGTAGGGAGGACTCTGCTCCTGTCAGGCAGGCGGTGCGAGAGCATCCCCTGGGGATGGGGATCCCGTCTGGAGTTGGGGATGCCGTTTGTGCTCAGTGCTGCCAGTTGGTGTCGAGCCCAGCACACATTTGTCTGCTCTGAGCCTCTGACTGTGTTTCCGAAGCAGCTGAGAGGCAGTGACAGGTTTCTTGTCTTTAACTTCAGGTAACAAACTGAATTATTCTTTTTTTCTTCCAGCGTCAGAGGAGTGAAGAGTTGTGAGGACACTGCAGAAGACCAAGGGAAAAAGGGTAGATATATCCAGCAAGTAAATTTCTTTCCTCTGAGATGAGGGAGCCTGGCACAGGCTGCCCAGAGAGGTTGTGGAGTCTCCTTCTCTGGAGACTTTCCAACCCATCTGGATCTGTTCCTGTGTGGGCTGCCCTGGGTGACCCTGATCTGGCAGGGGATTGGACTCTGTGAACTCCAGAGCTCCCTTCCAACCCCCACCATCCTGTGCTTTGATGATTCTATGAGCCTGTGAACTCCAGAGTCCACAGCTGACAAGTAATACCTTTCTTATACTAAACAAGATTTTTTCCTGAATTAATCTAACGAATGATAATTACTTAATAATGTTAATTGCAGAGGTGGAAATTAAAGGCACAACTTGGGAGCTAAAAGATACCCTTCCACTCACTGATTCTTTTAATTGTCCAGATTTTGGCCTTCAAATATTGAACAGTGAAGGAGAGTAACATATGGCATCTCTTTTGTGTGTCAGCATAGCTGGTATGCCAGAAACAATGTTTTCTTCTCTTATTAACAAGATTACATAAAAATTTAACATCCTTCTGAACACACAGGAAGAATGCAAGGAAAGTTCTGCATGTGGGAGTGAATATCTTTAGCCAACTGTCATCAAGTAGGAAAACAGCATTTAATAGAGCAAATACATTCCTGGTTTTTTTATTGTTGGGGTTTTTATTTTGTTTTGTTTTTTTTTAAGGTATAATGGGTTACTTAAGGACATGTCCTTTTGGTTTCTGATTGTTTTTGTAGGGCATGGAGGGTGAGGAACTGCCTCATGTGCTAATTGACTGTGTAGGAGGGAAACATGGAGTATATGAAGACCATGCTGAGTTTCTGGAGAAACATTTTCATCTCATCACCATGCAAGAATATCTTGAAAACAAGGAGTGCCTCAGTGAAAAGATCAGAGCTATTTATATGTGGTACCACAAACCAGTCATTAATGAAGAGCTGCTCCAGGGCTTGCCTAACCTGAAGATAGTTGCAAGCTCTGGAGTGGGAATAGATCATTTGGACCTGAACCTCTTTTCTAGGTACAGAGTGAAAGTGTCCAACACTCCCTTTGTTGTTTCCACTGACACAGCAGACATGGGGATGGCTTTGATGCTGGCATCTTCCAGGAGACTCGTGGAAGGTAATAACTGAAGTGTTTTTAGTCTTTTTGTAGGAAAGAAATGACTCCCTGCAGTTAGACAGTGTGTGCTGATACATAGCTAAGCTTAAAAGTAGAAATACAGGAAAATACAGGGATGAGGGAAAAATTAAGACAAATCTGTCATGTTGAATAACTTGCAGACAGTGCAAATCATTTCCAAACAGGTGGATCAGAAGGTTCCTTCTTCAAGCAGAGGGAAATTCAGGCCTCCTCTCCCACCCCATAGCCACTTAGTTGTATTTGTTCACTACAGTCTTGCTTTTCAAGTTTTAATAAAAGGGGATTAAAAGGAGATATTTTCAAGGAGGTTTGAAACATGTCTTTGTGACACATCTCTGAGTCAATATGAAGAAGCTGTCCAGAAATCTCTCCACCATTCTCTGTGTTTCTTTTCCCTGCCAACTTTGGTGTGTCTGCAGGTTGGCTGAGAACCATATTTTGACCTTACTAAAAATCTTTGATGCTGCAACTGATTAATCAGCTGCACCATGCAGTATTTATTTACAGTGTAGGTGACATCCATGACACCACCAGTTTCTTAAGCTCTGCTGGTGAACCAGCATGAGGAAGAAGCTGTGTGGCTGAGGTGCATTTCAATAATGCAATAATCTGTCCTGCAGGCAGAGAGGGATGATGGGCAGGTTGCTCCTTTCACCTTGCCTTCCTTGACTGTCTGGATAAGTTTCTAAGCAAGAAATCAATGTCAGATGTCATGTTGACAGCACAGCATTATTCACTTACTGTCTGAAACACAATAATGAGTTACTGCTCCTGTGCTACTGCCTTGTCTTATGATAAAAAGTGTTTAAAAAGAGTAACCAAATGCCAGCACATCCTTTCCATGACATATTTCCATCTTTTCCCTCTTCCAAGGCTGTGAGATTGCAGTGTCCCCCGACACAGAGTATTTCCCTGCTGACTGGCTGGGGACTGAGGTTTCTGGGGCAACCCTGGGTATTGTGGGAATGGGCACCATTGGCTACAAAGTGGCTGAGAGAGCCAAAGCCTTTGAAATGAAGATTTTGTACCACAACAGAAATCAGAGGTAAAGCTGGTTGCAGCTCCATGGAAAGTCTGCTTTGTCACTGCTTTTAAATATTATTTATACCTTTCACTGCCAACCTGATCTACTCAGCTGGGATAGAACAATGTGCTCCCTGCACTGTTTTAAAGAAATATTGTTGCCAGGAAGAGGTGAGGGCACAGTTTGGGGCTGGGATTATCCAAATGATCAGGTGAGCTCATGGTAATGAGGCAGAGCAGAGGCCAGGCAGGGACTGAGAGGAGCTGGAGACCAGCCCTGCTGCCATGGGGTCCTGTGAAGAGGAGAAGCCCTGTGGGGCTGGACAGGTTCAGACAGCACTGGTGGTGCCCTCAGGGCTATGACAATGTCACTGCCTTATTATTGTCTCTTTAAGTGGCAAAGTACATGCACTTGCTTCAAGATGGTCATTAATTTCCTTATTTATCCAAAAAACAAAGTCGAAGGAATGGGAGAGATACATCTCACTGGTCTCCCTGTGAGTCGTGTCTCCCTAGATCTTCCTGTCATGTTGGTGACATTGCAATAGACTGAGGCAAGGAGAATGTCTGGGAGGACATCACTCTTGGGATTTAGATGAGGCAAGGACTCAGACAGAGACATCACACTCTTTTGGAGCCAGCTAACAAAGAAGAGCTGGACCTGCCAGCTTGTTTGCTATCTTCTAGATGAGGTGAATGTGCCCTTCCCATGCCGTGGCTCCCATCAGGCCCATCCCATCCTCTTCCCTTGTGGGAATCTGCTGGGAGCTGGGCAGGATAATGCCCCAGCCTTGTCCTGATACAGATCAGATGCACAGGCGTGTCCTGTAGCTGTGGTTTCAGCACTGATGCACAGAGCAAGCAGGCTTGTGCTGACACAAGCTGCTGAAGATTTAACCCCTGTCCTGCCTTCTGAGTCTCCTTAGCAATTGCCAAGGGAAGGGAATTCACCTCAAACATCAATCTTGGGTTGGAAAAATATCTCAGTTTCAACCAAAAGCTGTGACACAAATTCATTTGTTTTATTATTTATTTAATGCCTTTGCATGATACTTATTTCTTACTTTCCATCCCAAAAAGTAGTGCAAATTTGTATATAACATGCTTGGTATTGTGGGGAACAGCTCAACAATGTTCTTTACTGAGGTTCATCCAAATAGCTGGCAAAATGCTGTGCACTAGAGAGTGAAGAGAACAATGAAGAAACCCTTTCTCTAATGGTGATTTGATATTTTTCTTGTTGCTTACTGCTGGAGTTTAATGTTGTGTTTTCCCTCTCAGAACCAAGGAAGAAGAAAGTGCAGTGGGAGCTGTTTACTGTAAGAAGATAGATGATTTGCTGCAGCAGTCAGATTTTGTGTTGCTGTCTGTGAACCTGACTCCACAGACACGCAAACTGTTTGGGAAGAGGGAGCTGGAGCTGATGAAACCCACAGCTACTCTCATTAACATCAGCAGAGGTAGGGTGCAGAATAAACAAAACTGCATTATGGTTTTGCTGCCATAAAAAATCCTGGCAAACCCCAACCCTGTTATTGAGCCTGTGACTCCAAAATGTTCAGCAGATTCTCTGATCACTGGATTATTTATATATCCATGCTCACATCTCAGCAAAACATTTGTGTTTGGAATTGTGAGCAAGTCTGTCCCTAAAACATCAGCAAGTTTTGGCTGTCAGAAGTCCCTGTATATTTGTATAATCTCCTGCTTAAGCTTTTTGTCAGCATTGTAGCACTGTGTTTGCTTTATGGTGCTGTTAAAGTTCCCAGTTGTCCAGCTCCAATGCACATACCCAGGCTTCCCACTGCTCCCTGCTGCCTTGTGCCCATGGCCAGCCCTGCTCCTCACCCAACCACCATGGAGGTGCTGAAGGATGGAGAGAGAACAGTATGAAATGAGAAAATAACAGTTTCCTTATCATAACCCAGGTCTGGTTATAGACCAGGATGCTTTGGTGGAAGCCCTTCAAAACAAAGTTATCAAGGCAGCTGCTCTGGATGTGACATATCCTGAACCTTTGCCAAGGTAGGATGTGTATTTAAGTTAAATTAAATTAAATCTGAGCATGTGAGAAATCACAATGTTAGTAGTAGGAGTGCACGATGTATGTGCACCAGTCCTGCTGAAACCATGTCCTGGACAAACAAAATCCACACTGATTGATCTGGAGGATTTGCTGGAAAAGAAACAAAACATAGAAGCAACCTAGGCAGCAGTTTGGACTCCTCTGAGTATGCTTGGGCCATGCAATTAGTTTTTCTTATTATTATTTAAAATATTTCCCTGGCTCACTTCAGATGACAAACTAACTGATGGCTGCTCCGGGAATGCTCAGTATTTCTTTTTCTTTCCAGGGATCACCCTTTGTTAAAGATGAAGAACGTGATCATAACTCCTCACATTGGAAGTGCCACCAAAAAGACACGTTTCCTTATGATGGAAAATATGATGGAAAGCATAAAAATGGCTCTTGCAGGTCTCCCTGTTCCTAATGAAGTACCACTGTAAAGCAGCCTGCTTCTATTGCTAATGCCACCAGTGTGCATTCTGCTGTGAGAAAACAGCAATTTGATCACTCTCTATGTAATTATCCCGTGTCTGTTTTAGGGCTAGAATGTGTAATGTATGAGTTTAATAACCAGAAGTGATTCTGAGTGGAAAACTGCAGTGTATTGTGAACTTCATGAGTCCAGAGTCTTGTGTGTCATTTATTTTGCTCCCATCCTCTCAAAATTGCTCACTCATGTAACAGCGGATTGAATATGTTTAAATCACACTCTAGAGCCACCGACAGACTACGTGGCGTTAGACCAGCTCCGTTAGCAACGGGTCTTTGGAGGACAATTCACAAGGCTTTCGCCGGGGTGATGGAAACAGCGGCCAGCTCCGCTTTCCCTTCCCTGACTAGCCCGAGTGAGGAGCCCGAGCGCAGCTGAGTCTGCGCGGGGCTCGGCCGTGCGTGTGTGTGCGGGTTCCCAGGGCGCTGCTCTCTCCTGTGGCGGAGGAAAGAGGGACTCTCCGGTTCCCTGCGAGCCTGGCCCGCCGCGCCGCGAGGGGGAGCCGAGGCCACCCGCGGGAGCTCCGGGTCCCCGTCCCGGGCAGGGCCGCGGCGGCAGCAGCATGTGGGTCGGCCGGGCGGCGGTGCTTGTGCCACGGTGGTGCCGGGCGCTGCGGAGCTCTGCTGCCCTGGGAGGCTCCAGGAACCTGCTGAAGAAAATGCTCAGGAAAAAGAAGTAAGTGCGGGGCTGGCGGCTGCGCTGCGCCGGGCCGGGCAGGGTCTGTAGGCCGCCGGGCCCCGGGTTGGGCCGGGCCTCGCTCTACCCCGCCGGGCCTGCAATGCTGGGGTGGGCCGGGGCTGGCTGAGGCTTTGGCCATCGTGCACCTCGCAGGGTGAAACGGGTTCTGGAGCTCCCGTGTGCCCGCTGGTGTGGGGAGGAGCCACCCACCGAGTCGCCCTACGAGCAACAATCGGTGCCGGGCATTGAGAAGCCGGTTGTTGTGAATTAAAGAGGGTGACCTGATAGTCGCGCAGGGAATCCCTTGTTTCCTGAGCTGCTGAATGATAAAAACCGTTTCCTTTCCTTTTTCTAAAAGGAAGAAGTTTTGGTATGACAGCCCGACCCTGGGATCCAAAATGGTAAGTGCAAGCGCCTGAGGTGCTGTGTTTGTGCCAAAGCTTGTGACTCTTGTGTCTAACTTAGGGAAAAGTGTTTTCTGGTGGAGAAATAACAGAGTTTTCTGAACGAGCTCTAGGGCTTCAGCTTCACTATGGTATGTTGAGAGAAGCTCCCAGTGATGAATTCCTGTTCTGTGCTGCTGTTTCCTCCTCACTAGCACCAATGCTCTCGTGCACACTTGTGCCCATAGCACAGCACTGGCTTACCTTAAAACTTCTGTGTACCAGTGTAATTTTACAGACAAAACGGTTTTATCTTTGTTTTTCAGGCTAGCAGTGCTTTCCAGTTAATACATAGTGTGCTTTAGAAGGGTGATTTGTTGAGCTGTATAACTTGCTACAAAGCAATAAAGCTTTGACTGTAATAGTAAAAGATTTTGTGAACAGAAATATTCTTTCTTGAAGCACCCAATACATAAGACCTGTAGAAAGCCATGGCAGCTGCAATAAATTGGCATTTTAAGAGCATACTTACAGTGCAGTGAACAGGACTGTATAGAATTGCTTCGTACAAGTTTGTAACTACTGATTAATGTGTTGCTGTTTATTTATTTTTTGAAGATGTATAAACCAACCAACTTGATGTCTCTAATGAATCATGACCAGACTAAAACTAAGAAAGAAGATAACATTCGCTGCAGAGTCTTGAACAGTCTTATTCATAAAGCTCTGACAGACATGATGACTACCTGTGAAATTAGTCAAGAATTTTATGATCTCAAGCTGGAAATCTGCAAGGCAAGTGCCAGAGCTGCAACTTATGTTAAGCTGCTCTGACTACCCCCTGGGGTCAGCATGAGAGTCTGGAGGAGCTCCCCTTGCTGTTGGGATGTGGGCAGGAGGAGTTTTACTGCAGTGCTGCCAGTATGGCAGATGAAAGCAAGATGAGGCTGTGGATTCCTCTGTGAGTATCAAAGCCAAACTCTGGGTGACAACAGGCAGTGTGACAGGTCCTTCTTTAGTGGAAACTTACACTTTCAACTGTATTCCAAAACACCTGTCTTATGGTGGTAGCATCCTCTCATTGACCAGCTGTAGCACTGTCAGGAACACAGAGATGTTGACAGACTGCTCCTCTGTTCAGTTTCAGTTGTAAGGGGAGATCACAGAATGTCAGGGTTTGGAAGGGACCTAGAAAGATCATCTTCTGCAACCCCTATGCCAGAGCAGGATCATGAGATGAGAGATGAGGCAGTGACCTGCCTAAAGTCCTTTCAGGTACTGAATGTAAATCTTACTTGGTTTTAAACTCTAAAATACACTGTAATATAGTTCTTAAGAGCAGAGCTGGGAGAAGAGATTCTTCTAACAATTTACAAATGTAGTTTGGGTCACTGTTCATGAATTAGAGACTTTGTTGCCCATGAAGTGTGTGTAGATGTCATTTCAAGGAAATATTTGTCTTTTTGCAGGTGTCCCTGGCATCAAACTTCTCAGCATGTCGTGTGTACTGGAACCCTGCAGCTACTGTGGAGGAAGACAGTTATGTTGACAGTGTGCTAAGGAAGAGTGCTCCACGTATAAGGTACTGCCAAGGGATGGACAGTCCACTTCAGCAGTCCACAGCCATGTGCTAGTGCCATTGCTTAAGTATTTCTAACAGTCTCTGTCTGATCTTTTAGCATTCCTTAGGTTTTTAGATATTTGGAACTCCTCCTGTGAAGAGCCTCACTGGGAAGGATGGTTGTGTCAGAGCAGCTGTGCATTCTCCTGCTGGAGCACAGCTGGCATGTTTGGTTTCTGTGCTTTCCTAGGAGTGGACTGGGATGAGAAGGAAATAGATATATTTATAATATAATATAATTATATATAAAAACATATT
>JAOEGS010017406.1:0-15805 GCA_025447755.1 Corythornis vintsioides | reverse complement strand
AATTGTATTTTCTTTTTATATTTATTTATGTTTACACTAAACAGGAATCACACAGCAAATGAATATTGTGCAATTGAACAAATACCTAGTAGTGTTTTGTTTATGCAAAAACACTGACTGAACATTTAGTTATTTACTGTAAAGGCAAGGCCATGGGTGGTTTTATGGAGGTCTTTGCAATTAGTAGCATAGTTACTCCAGAACAGACACTGAATTTGAATTACTTATTTAAATGTGGCAACTATCCAGTTGGATTAGTCAAAGGCACCGTAACATGTTGAGCAGAATGTGTTATCTGAACTTTAGTTGTGGGACTGGCTAATATATGAAAATTCTGTATTCCTCTATTTTTATAAAATGTTATCATTAAAAGTAAATGCACTAGTAGTGCATAGAGTGCTTTGTAGAATTATGAAAACGAAGAACTATGATTGCACTTCCATTAAAGTGTTTCTTAAAATACAACACAGCTGTTGCAAACTCACTGTATTTTAATATTTAAAATAACTGTTTAACAGCAGCATTAGATTTTATTAACTTAAGATACAGGCTACATTTAATTAAATGCAGTCACCATGGCAATGCATGCCAGTTAAATTTAGAGAAGCAATGCTACCCAGTGGTTTCTTTCACTGCTATGCATCATGGGATTAGGTGGATAGAGTAACACTGCACTGTTCAGTTAGGCTACTGTCAGCTAACTATTCACAGTTTGGCACACCGGGACTGTAAAAAGACATGAAAAAAATCTTTGATTTTAATGGGAAAGAATATCCCCTAAACTTGTTCCTGGAGTAGTACTAAAGTGAAGCATTAAATACCTCTGTTCACACTGCTAACAAAAATGGAAAATGAGTAAGGAAAAGTTACAGAAAACAAAATGCAAGTGAATTGCTGGATGTTATTTTGGTGAAGAATGAGTTCTAAAAAATGGAATAACGTATTTCTTAGGAAAACCAACCAAAATAATCAGTGTAAGCCTTTAATCCCTACTTTCAAGTTAAGGATCATCAACCTAAGGCTAAACAGATGCTGCTTTGTATTAGGAATGTGGAATACAACTTACTTATTCCTTTTTCTTCGGAGCAAAAAGGCAAGTACTACCTAATTAAATGCAAAGGATATCCCTTGAAAGGTTCACATTATTATAAAGAACTACAATTCAAGAGAACTCCAAAATATCCTTTGTTATGTCAGTGGTTACAACTGAGCTGTAATTATGTGGAACAAAGCCTCCATAAAGCTTGCTCCACATACTGTACCATCTGTCACCGCCAATCATCTACTCCACATTTAGTTTTTGTTCATACCAGATGCACATGTTCAATCCATTCACTTGAGGGCTGAGGAGCCTGACTTGTAGTATCTCCTGAAGTATCCAGGGTGCTTGTTACCTCCCTGGTATTATCACCGCTTTGTGATACTGTTTCTTCTAGAATAACGTTTTCCTCAGAAGTGCCTTCCTCTGTTTGGGTTCCTCTGCCTTCATTTTTGAGTGCATCCTCAAATAGTGCATGCTCTTCCTGAGGCTCTAGCCCTGCAAGATTTGGTTGCCCTGCTGACCCATCTTCAGTACTAGGTTGCTGTGAATTCTCATCCATTTCTGTATTTGTTGAGGGGATCAGAGCAATACTCTGAGGGTTCATGTCATGAAACCAGGCCATAATGTTTCCAAGTAGATTTTCATTGGTATTGGGATCTTGACCGCTGGAATCGGCATCACTAGATGTTGAGTACAACCCACTTCTGGTATCACTGCTAGGGTGTGAATGGAGATGATCAGCTGCAAAGGGATCACTGCCTGCACCCAGTCGAATCAGACTGTCACCCAGTTCCAGCAGCTCAGAGCTGCTCAAAGCGCCTCTTGGATTATCTATACTTAGGGGAGCAGAGTCCAGTCTTGTAGGCAAAGAGGTACCTATTGCTCCTAAAGATGCCTCATTATTTAGAAAGTCTCTAGTTTCTTCATCTATGGCCAAGCCAGACTCTTGTAATGATAACTGAATAGCCAGCAGGATGTTTGGGTCATCTTCATCCAAGGAACTCAGCGCCTGTGCAAATACAAAAGGTTGCTTTCAGAATAGATTTTCATCTTGCTACATATTTTGGATTGAAATTTGGGCTCAGATCTGAATTTCATTCATTATTCCTACATGTCCTTTATCAGAATCATTTTTTACTGATGCAGTTGAAAAAAGAACTTATAAGGTGACTATTGTTACACTGGTGATTGTTTAGCTCTTCTTACCAGTGTGAATGAATAATCTGTTGTCCTAGATCGTCCCTTTCTCATTGAAGAGTTAAGAACAACATGTAAAGACAACATGACACAGAAAAGCAGAGCAGAGGAAGAAAGCAAAGCAGAGAAAAGAGGTTAGGGGAAATACCTGAAGAGAATCCTGGTTTTCAGAGCGACTGACAGGGGTATAGTCATGAAGTGAAGAGCTGTGCAGAATACCCATAGAAGCTGAACTCACCATGGACGTGCCATGTCTTCTACTACTGCCACCTTCCTGCGTGTCTGTTTGGGCAATTGAAACAGAAGCGGTTGAAGAACCAGTGAGCAAGCCCTGTCCACCATGATTTACTGACAGAATCCCTTCCCCTTGGATTCCAGCTGTATAATCTTATTCCTTTATTCACTCTGAACTCAAAAATCCATAACACTCCTTCCACACAACTCTTACACAGTGGAAACACAGGTCCCACTGTTTCCAGGAGTGACTAGCAGGTTAATTTGAGTCTTTCTGCTCTCAACATCCCTCTCCTCTTTGAAAGAATGGAGAGCCCATACATCATTTATGGAAAGTCCTAAAAGATGCAGCATGTAGACTCAATACACGATGCATTTACAGGTAGGTTACAAAGTTTGCCCATTTCTGTGTTCTTTCAGACAACAACTCAGCTCTAATGTTAATACTACATTAATTTTTGACATAACATTGCAGCAGAATTAAGAGTGGATTTGTTATAACTCATCAATCACTGACAACCAACAAAAAAAATAGATGTAAAATGCTGTTTCTAGAAAAATTGCTCTGTAATAAAAATAAATGTCGCTCTTTTGACTTTGTGCCAGCATAGGAGCCTCTGAGCAGGGTTTTGTAATCCATCTGCTTGCTTTCCAGCAAGCCTTTGTCAGAAGAACCTTCCTCTACACTATGCTCAATGTCTCCTTTTAGGTTGCACGGAAGAACTGGTATATTGGTAAGACTGTCAGATGAGGTACGTGCCCTTCAAAATCTCCTCAGAAAAACAAACCTGCTCTAAATACCTGAGGAGTTGTTAATGGAAAGATCAATGCATTTCTCTTTAAAAAGAGAAGCAGCCACATCAAAGTGAGCAGTGCTTCTAAGATCACATTAAAAAATGTTTGTTCTTTATGCTGTATCCTTTTATCCCTTTTGTCATATTCTGGAAAACACAGCAATGCATCTGAGACTTCTTTAGAGTGCATCCACAGCAGAACAAACACCATGGCCTTTACTTAGCAACTTCTGGAGTAGGAAGAGCAAGAGCCCCCATGTCAGGAGGGCCCATACCTAGCGTAGTGTCACTGGGATCATCAGGATCTGGGGTATTACTCAGCAGGCTGTGCATGTCTCCACGCCGACGCTGCCTGTGCCTCCTCCGATACTGAAATTCAGCATATTCCTGCATAAACCAAAGGTTACAAAGTACAGAGCAGCATGCAGTAATATTTTCCTGATGTAACGAGCACCACATTTTAATTTAAAAATGTGTGATTTTATATTTCTTATAAAATCACCTGTTTCCAGAAAAATAAATTGCAAGTTATATAATGCAATGCTTGACATAAATAATACAAAAAAATTCCAAGGTAATCCTAGATTTATAAAATAATGAATTAGCAAACAAAAATACTTGATGTTTTACTGACATTTTAATACTTGCAATCTCCCGTGTTAAAGAATTCTAAGTATGTATATCTTTAAAAAAACACTTTGATACCAAACTTCATCTGCACACACTTTTACTAAATATATAACTAGTGATTTTAGAACATAAAGATAATGAATCTGAATGAGACAAATAGTTTATCTCAGAGACCTTGCTGCCAGCCATGGTCAGCAGAAAATAACCTTTGGAAGGCTACAGAAAGCTGACGTCAGGATGTGTTCTACTTCTCCCAGCCTCCAGGACACTATGGCTCAGGAACGTCTTAAGCCACAGCTGATACTCTTCTACTGAACAGGTTTTGATGTTGGGGTTTTTTTTTTTCCCCCATGAATTACACATCTCTATTTTTGCCTAACTTGAGCTCCTATCCTGTATCAATTTGAACTCCTGCAGTCTGTAATTTCTCATGTTGTCTGTATTTAACAAAGACAGCTTATAAAACCAATGGGAAAGACTCACTTTTGGCCACATCAAGCTAACATCCCGAGGGTTAATGATCTTAACTCTTGGAAAGAAAGGTTTTGATTTCTGCACCTTTCCTAATATTACAAGACTGATTTTATACTTGAAGGCTGATTTCCAAGTATGCTTTCTGGTTCATACAGCTTATACTTCAGCTGACTGTGAAAGATCTCTTGTAAGATGCTTTGTTAATCTCAGTTATTCATTTACCGAAAGCAATAAAAAAATAAAAATAGGTACTAGCTCTTCTTTTTGGAATATTGCTATTTTCTTCCCTAAGCCCCAGGTCGGGAAATCTGTAATCCAAACAACTGAAGGTAAATCTTGGTATAAAACAATAACATTGAATTATTCTTAAAACATTATATAACTGTGAATTGTGTAAGGAATAATGATAAGTGATCATTGAACACTAAGACTTATTACTCATGTCAGATCTTCTCTCTTATCTGTTTGCAATAAAATAACCAATTTTACTGTTAGCGATTTAACTTCTGGTTGCTTTTTAACCTTTAGAAATATATATATTTGTTACTACTGACAAAATTTTATTTCTAATTATTTGAAACAACTTTATATATGTGAACAAAAGGAGTTTTATTTATTGGGTACGAGCTTCATGGTTTCACATAACTACACAACAAGAAGTGTGTCTTCCTAAAACCAGTAGGATTTTATTTTCTGCAGTAATTGGGTATACACAGACATTCTTCTACTTGTACTGACAATAATAAGTACAGTTCTATGTCAAAATTTGTGTAGTGAAATTCACTAAAATAAAGATACACATTATTAGAAGTACAGAATTCCTTTAATGTTGGTGGTTGCAAGTATCCTTGGTAGCTACATAGCAAAGAAACCAACGTACATCATAAAGTGCCACATTTAAACAAATCACAGAAACTCATAAGCAATCATCTAAGCATGACTGCAATGGCACCTACTGATAAACAGCTTATCATATTTCTTATCAGCTTTCTCTCATAACCAGCTCCACTACTGATACAGTAACATCACAAGGAGTTTGATATTATCAAACATGGAATTGTTTCAAAAGAAAGGACCATAGGAACCAGACAGGAGAAGCAAGATGATCTTTGGTAGAGAAGCAAGCTATTTTCTCACCAGTGTAATGCTCAACAACAATAGCAAAGGAAATATATAGAAAAAGTACATGGACTTTTCCAGGATTCTTTAAAATTACTATCTAGGCAGAAAACAGAACCAAGGAGATGTTGAAATTCAGTTTCCTTCCTAACTGAATGCTTTAATCTAATGGTCTCAAAACAGTAAATAAAAATTAAGATGATACAGGAAGATTCTCATATTTAAGTGCAGAGTCTTTAAAATTATTCTTTCCAATATATAGATAGTGGAATATTCACTTAAAAAATTATAATTTTCATTCTTGGTTAAGAAAATTAAACTTAGGCAGAAGTTAATAACTTTTGAATAAGTAATTTCTATCTTACTTCAATGCATAAAAAAGCAGCATTTCCAATTGTTAATAATATGTAGGCGTATGCCTCTGGTTTTGTTGGATTGTTACAGAAGGATGGACATTTCTTACGAGTTTTTGTCAGTTTTGCACTGAACTGATATTGCATTCAAAAGTAATCTATGCAATTTCATATATTTAATACTTGAAGGTCCCTCAGCATATAGGCACCAGTTTATACGTTATTTTAAAACTGGTTATGTACTTGGAAAATTATGGATACAACATAGTTTGTCTAATGCTGTCTTATAGTGACTACAGCCATGTTAGAGGCATCAATTTAGAGTCACTGCACAATTAGCTTTGCATATATTTCCTTCCATTGTGAAATAAATAAAATGGTAAGCTTAAACCAACTTCTGTTGCTTTCAACCAAAATAAGGAAGCTCATCATGCAGATTGTGACCATACCTGTATTTCTAGAATATGCAGAACTAAGTTAAAAAAAAGAAAAAGAAATAGTTTACCTCAGGGGATGCAAATCCCAAATATTCCCAATCCCATGTTCCACCAGCAAAGCTATAAAATGAAGAGATATACCATAAAGTTTAGAAATAAAACAAAGCATTAACAACCTGAAGAGTTTCAAACCTATCATCATCTAAGAAGTGCAATTTTAACACTCTAAAAGTAAAAGAATCTTCTTCAAATTGTTGACTGTTCCAGAACTATCGATTTTTGGAGCATACAAGGTATTTAGTGACAATCTTGAAGGAGAAAAGTGAAATGAAAGCCACGACATCTAATCACTAGCATATTACAAATCACAGAAATCACAGAATCACACAACTGTAGGAGTCAGAAGGGGCCTATGGAGACCATCTAGTCCAACCCCCCTGTCAAATGGGGAAGCAGTTTAGACTGCAACGTACAGAGAAGTGATTATCAAACATTCTTCCCCAATGACATGTTCAAGGGTCAAACGTCCAAGAAGATGTCACTATGTCACTATCTGGTGATCCATGAGCACCACGTTTATCTGCTCCACTTTACCTCCCTGTCAAAGAATGCCAGCGGATTCCCACGTTGGCTGCTACTGCTGACCGTCTGGGACTCAGAGCGCTTTGCTGGGCTCACCTGCGCCTGGGAGCTTCTGGAGAGTCTGCAGGAGCAACGCCCCGGGCCACGGAGGCCAGGAACTCCTGCCGCTTCTGCTGCACGAGGCAAGCCGCACGGATGATTTTGTGGCGTGGAGTCCGGAGGTAAGGCCTGTTCACCTTCTGTGCAAGGTCTTCAGTGACCATTTCTAGGTCTGTCTGCAATAGGTAACAAATACAGAATAGCTAATAAATACAGAATAAAACAATTCTACAGCAGCATGAAAATCAGGCAGAGCTCTACATCATAACCACTCAGCAGAACGATATGCACTTCCCTGGAAATACCACTTGCAATACCAGAACCCCCGCAATGTCTGCCTTCCAGCAGACTCATTTACCCCTGCAACATGCTGTCCTCTAGCTTGGAGCAGGGATGCCCTGCTCTCACACACACTGAACATCTTCAGGGGCCCCGAAGGAAAGGAGAGGAGGCAGTAGCATCTGTGCTGAAGTTGCTGCTGCCCAGGTACTTCCCCCACTTGCCAGACACACTACTAGGGAAAGACAGGAAAGAGGAGATAGAGAAGCAGATGAAGATTGAAGGTAAAATATTATCCTCAGAAAAACAGGTTAACAGTAAGTAATTTTCTTTTTTTTTTTTCCCCTTCCACCTGTCTTTATCCTTTTCATTCTGCAGCAGTGTTATTCTTCATTTATTCTGAAATGGAAATAAAGCTACTGTGTCACAGAGTAATAAATAGACATTAATTTTCCGACTTGGTTGCAAATACAAAATGGTTTATCTGGTTTTTACATTATAAAAACAGCAGAAAGACACTGCTAACTAATGTTACCAAAAAAAAAAAAAAAAAAAAAAAAAAAAAAAAAAAAAAAAAAAAAAAAAGAGTAACCTTTGACAAGCAAAATAATGCATGTATTACCTGCATAAGTTCAAATATTTCTTTCTTTGTGCTTTTAGGCTCCAAAAAGAATCCATATGGATAAGAACACTTAAGAATGCGTCGAGTTTTTAAAAGCTCTTGCACTGCATCTTCAATGAATGTGGTGTCAGGACAGCCTCCCTCAGCTGGAAGATGAAGCAAGCATTGTAAAATATTTTCCTGGTGATGTCAGCATTTCTATTACTCTAAATGATGTGCACATGTCAGTTAAATATTTTCTAAGTAAACAGCAGCAAGTTCTTAATGACTACCCAGTGTTCTTTCTAAAAGAAGAAATCAGAGTATTAGCTTTTCCCTTACTAATGCTACTTTCTCCTACATTTAGCTTTCATCCACTGCTCATAAATTCTAGAATGGAGGGATCACATCACAAATGAGACCGATGTGAACTCTATAAAAAAAAAGGTTTAAGCCTTAACAGAGTTTGATTTCACGTCAAATTCGTAGATGACAGTGAACACTTACTGCCACTGAGAGCTCGACTCAACTGCTCCATCTTTTCTTTGGCTGTTTTCAGAAGGCGCTGTTCTAACTAGGGAAAAAAAAAAGAAAATATATAAAATACAATAATTATTTTTGAATTAATAATACAGAAACAAAAATCAGTAAAAATATCTTTACCCACACCTGGTAGCTAAGTTCATGATTCTTAAATCTTGTGTAATAGTGCATAAACCTATCAAGCTCTTGAAATCTTCTATGCTTCTTTTCAGCCTGGAGAATGAGGAAACAAAAGAAACAAAGATAATTTTATTATTTAATTTAGCAATAACCATTAGATGCAGTTGTATAACCAACTGTTTCTAGTCCCACTATTCAAACTACAGGCTTGGGGAGGAGTGACTAGAAAGCTCATTGGCTCAAAGGCACCTGGCAGTGCTGGTCAACAAGCAGCTGAACATGAGCTAGCAGTGTGCCCAGGTGGCCAAGAAGGCCAATGGCATCCTGGCCTGTGTCAGAAATAGCGTGGCCTGCAGAAGAAGGGAGATGATCATGCCCTGGTACCTAGCGCTGGTGAGACTGCAGCTTGAGTACTGTGTCCAGTTCTGGGTGCTGCAGAATAAAGAAGACACTGAGGGGCTGGAGTGGGTCCAGAGAAGTTAAATGAAGCTAGTGAGGGACCTGGAGAACAAGTTCTATGAGGAGTGTCTGAGGCAACTGATGCTGTTTAGCCTGGACAAAAGGAGTCTGAGAGGTGACCTTATTGCAACTACCTGAAAGGACATTGTAGAGAAGTAGGTACTGGTCTCTTCTCACAAGTAACTAGTGACAGGACAAGAGGGAATGGCCTCAAGCTGCAACAGGGGAGGTTTAAACCAGACATTAGAAAAAAATCCTATACCGACAGGGTCATCAAAAACTGGCATAGGCTGCCCAGGGAAGTGGTTGAATCACCATCCCTGGGTGTATTTATAAGCCATCTACAGTAGTGGCACTGCTAGATAACAGTTGGACTTGATCTTAAAGGTCTTTTTTCCAACAAGAGTGATTCTGTGGACTGTTGCATACAATGCTGAGAAGTGCCATGTAAGCAAAGGTAATTTCTGAAAGTCACGAGTCTTCAAATACTGTAACCAAAGATTTGCTCCACTTAAGCAGACTTTCCAAATGCTGTAATTAAGGCCTGTCTTCTGTAGTGCACAGCAGCTAAATGCAGCACCAGTGTGCCCACTTCACAAAGGGAAACCATGGCACAGGGAAGTAAAATGACTTGAGTAAAGTCAACCAGTGGTTGTTACCAAAGTCAGAAGTGGAATCAAATCTTCTATTTGTATTGCTTTCATTATGTCTCTTTGATGCATTTAAGTTTGCATTTTTCCATTTAGAACTCAGGTTAGGAAGAATTTTGATTAAACATCCTAAACAGAAAATGGCAGCCTTAGCATTATTTTTCGAACATACACATTCATTCCTTACCTCTACTGTCATCTCCTTGGATTGTTCCTCTACATGTTGAATAACCTCATAGCGAGTGCATCTGTAGTAGCCCCCGGTGGAAGAGCTGTGCTTCTTCCACTCTTCTAAGCATATCCAGCAGAAGTCATATTTGCACTTCAGCAAAAAAAAAAATGGAGGAAAAAGCGAGGTGATACATTGTAGATTTGCAGTTTTTCATCATTATTCCTCTATAAGCAACTAATTTAACATCATTCTGGGTGTGCTGAGGGTCGCAACAATTTCTGAGGAGCCTTCTACCACAGAAGATCTGGGTTATCAAACCATGACGAGTCATGTTTTGTCCCTTTACAGCTTTTAGCACTATGGAATTTATGAGCTCTTTCAAAAATCATTTAAGAAAAAAAAAATGCAAAACAAACTTGGCATAAAACAAGGTGGAGAAACTGTTCTTTGCTGTTACAGACAAAACCAAAGAAGTAACACTGAAAAGAGCCCCAACCTTCATTTAATACCACAGAAAGAGAAAATATGTAGACATAATATAAACATAAAGGGATCTGCATAGCAATAGAGAGGGACTAACACATTTCCAGAAAAATAAATGTATTTACTTTCTAAATATCTCAGGTTTTTACTGGAGGCTGTGTGTGCTACTTTTTTTCATTTTTAGTGATGCCCCTCAAAGAGGTATTAGCTGTAGTTATCTAGGATATTTCTGTCAGAAAGAAACAGTATTCTGTTAAATCTGCAGCTTTTAACTAATTTGAGAGGAAAATGCTACTGAACTCATGGCAAAAAATATTTTTTCTATTTTGGTAGCATAGTGCAAAGACATAACTAATTTTTTAGCTGCTGTCACCAGTAAGTTTCTTTCGGAATTACTTTTTGCTGTCTTTTCATTCCCATTGATTAATTCCTGTTTACAGTTTTCCATTTAAACTTCCCTGTTTTGTTGCTATGTTAGACAAATAATGCAAAAGAAAAATGCAATAAGGAAAACCCTTCATTAGAGTTTTCCATTCATTGAAACGTTTCATCTTCTGCCAGCTAAAATTGTTCCTTCTCTTCTACACTATTAATGATGAGTAAACAATCAATTATTACTATCTCCTTAAGTTTCATACTGTATTGACAGCAATTCCTAGGTGTTCATGAAATTTTGATCATAACAGTGTTCACCTGCCAGCCAAATAGATATTACTAAATATTAAACATTTTATATATACATATGATCCACCATTGTAAATTATCTACTTGTTGCAACAGGTGCCAATAAATCTCAGACATGACATTTCAGAGGCTTTGGACATTTGTGCTCCTAAAATGTACAATTATGTCCTAATTATGACTTCACAACACATTACATGAAGGGTCTTTCTTACCTTTGCACACTGCATGTGGTTGCAGCCCTCGTTCTTCTGAATGGGAGACTTGCAGTTGGCACAGGGTTTGGAGTTGGTCAGTAGCCACAGGCAGTTGGCAGCGTCTTCGTACGCCTCGCTCACGCCCACGACTGTTTGAGGGTGACAGGGGAGTGTGGTGCATGTAAAAACAGAGGAGCTGAAATTGTATTTGTGCCATCTTTTGTGCAAATCAGATTAGGAAAGATATTTTTACCCATTTCTTGACAGAATATTACGATCATTATTATTCAATGTGTATATTTATCACATATATAAATGTATACGTTTTCTAATGTATACATATTATATATAAAATTATTACTCATTATTTCTATGTATCTCATAGAATCATCAAGGTTGGAAGATACCTTTAAGATCATCTAGTCCAACCATAAACCCTACTCCACCAAGTCTACCACTAATCCATATCCCCAAGCACCACATCTACAGGACTTTTAAACACCTCTAGGGACAGTGACTCCTCCACCTCCCTGGGCAGCCTGTTCCAGAGCCTGACAAACCTTTCAATGAAAAAAATTTTCCTAATGTCCAGTTTAAACCTCCCCTGGTTCAGCTTGAGGCCATTCCCTCTTGTTCTATCACTACTTACTTGTGAGAAGAGACCAACGCCTACCTCACTACAACCAACTTTCAGGCAGCTGTAGAGAGTAATGTCTCCCCTCAGTTGCCTTTTCTTCAGACTAAATAGCCCCAGTTCCCCCAGTCATTCCTCATAAGACTTGTTCTCCAGGCCCTTCACCAGCTTAGATGCTCCACACATCTATTTCTATACAAACGTATATATATGACATTTATAATACATACATTTACATATATGAAATAAAATTGGCATAGTTTGACAAAATATCATATGTTTTGCCTCTTTTTAAAATGTTTTGTGCTTTCCAGAATACTTGTAAGATATTAGGGAAAGGCTCTGAACTGTAGTAACCAAGTGAAATCAGTATTGATGTAAATTACTCTTAAACTTTTTTTTTATTGATGTTGATAAAGAATATGTCTGTCCTGTGCAAACCCAATCTTTATTAATATTTTCAGTAAATTCTATTTATCATTAAATCTGTCCTCACAATTCCCTTGCATTCACCCTCAACCTTACGCTTACTATCATCTGTTGGTTTGAATTAGTTTTCAACACAGAAAAAACTGCATGAAGCACAAGCCAAACAGAAACTCAGACTCGGCTAAGAGGTTTAAAATTGCCCAGGACAAACAAAATTTCAGAAATAAATCAATTAATGAAACAAAAGCTGCAAGAGGAAGGGAAAAAAGTTTTGTATGCCCTGACTGAACCACATGTGGATTTATGGGGAGGGATGGTTTAAGAAGAATAACCTACTACAGTGCTGCATAACACACAGTTGAAGTGTGAAGCAGCCCCTTATTCGGGGGTTTAATTATTTTTTTTTTTTACCCTTTTATCCTATTTTTCAATGAATGTAGTTTTCACCTAATGTAATTAAAAAGCCCTCTCAAACCAAAAGGTAACAACAACAGCAAAAAAGAATTAATCACCCCCCAGGCATAGTCTTACGTTCTTCTGGTTTCATTTCAGATACTTTCTGTAGCCAGTCTTTCCAGGTTTGGCAGTCACAAGGTTCATGTGCTTCACCAAGACATTCCCTGAAAATGAAGGTGTACACAAAATTACTTGTCATGTAGAGATTTTGTCTTGAAGGTAAATTTGGTTCAAGCTAAAGAACACAGAAACTTACCAGGGCTTGTTTAAATTTCAATTCAGGAAGATAAAAAAGTTATTCAATTAACATTATTTTAAAATACTCTCAGACTACTTGCTCACAAGCATAGATTACCACTATTAAGATTATCAAAGAACTAAAATGAAACACAAATAGGGCTGTTTTAAAATTACAATCTGAAAACAATCAGCCAGTTTGTAGTTTTTGAGTTATACCTGGTTATTATTTGTCACCAAAAGTGCTAGTATTGTTTCTGTCGTAAAGGTAAACCAGAATAAAGAGATAATCCAAAACTAGTTGTAGCTGAAATGCATTTTATGTAATATTCCTTGCATCTATTCAGTTGCAATAATTAATCTTTAACTAGATTCAAACTTTTAATGTAGAACAAGATCCAAGACCTTCCACACCAGCGTTGAATATTTATGGATGTTTACACTTCCCACCAGAGTCTCTTACATGGGGGGGTCTTAATTTAGTTGCATGGAAGCAGTGGAGAAATGAGTCCCCTGATCTTCTCTTGAAGTTACTACTAGCTTTAAGGATAGCAGTCACTACTACACATTGACAGACATATGGCTTCCAGGTGGTGCTTTGGTGTAGATATGGACTCCGGGTTTGTAATGACTCCCTTTTTTACTAGAATTGCAGAAAAGAGCCTCGGACATGCATCATACCAAACAAAAATATTCAAAAATAACTTAAACTCAATTTTGAGGTAAAAAATGATTAGCCAATCTGTTCCTGGGGAGGGAGGCTGTGTCTAATGGTTTAAAATTGCCTCTTCAGTATTCAGCAGGATGATTTATTTATAAATACTATTATAAATAATATTTATTTTATAAGATGCAGTACATAATCAAATTGTAGCAACTTTCAAAAAGTTAGAATTCATGGAAGGGCTAAAAGCATCATCCAAGAAAATTTTTGCATCATGTAATGAATTTTGAGTCAAAACAGTCTCTTCCACAGAAGCAGACTGTCCCTTATCTCCATCTAGGATGAAAGAGTGAGGACTGATGATGTACTGAGTGTAGAATGCTTGCTACCACTGCTTTCCAGAAGATTCCACTTGCTGCAATTCCTTGTGCTTCTGAAACAGCACAAAGGGATCCAAGTAGCTGTATATATCTGATAGCACACAGATGTAGGATTTGTGCACAGTTTTTATTTGCACTACATTTATGTAAGCCAGAATGCTTTTTCTGAAAGGGAATAGAATTCTGTGTTTTACACTATAGATGACAATTTGTTGAAGGTGTTGTTAGCGACGGGTAATGAAAAATGAGTAAATTCTAAGGAACTCTAAAAGGAACACTCCTACTTCCATGTTAAAAATAAAAAGGGTATAAGTTAATAGACTCGAACAAATTTCTTGCTTTTATGAGCAGGAAGGCTACAGATTCAAAGAAAGCAACTGATTGTATAGGGGCTGGTCGGCGTTTTCTAATCGACAAGTTCTTGAAGAATCTCTTACTAAATGCAGTATCAATTGCTATTATAGCTTCTAAACTGTAGATTACCTTGGTATAACTTGCAGAACTGACATAAATATGGAAATGTGCGATGTGCTGATTGAACTTTAGAGTTATGAAGCAAGCTCCCTTTAAGCACAGGTAATGAGGCAAACCCTCTGACCAGAGAGCACACATGCTTTGTCTCCAGAGGAACTCATCCAAGCATGGAGTTTTGTACTGTAACACTAATAGGCTGTCGTCAGCAAATGGTTCTCATTTACAGTCCTGCAAGATGCTTTGGTTGCTAGCAGAACTTTCTTGCCACTGCTGAAAATCTTCAGTCACTTTTGTGTGGACAAAGACAGGCTTTGGAAAGGCCTTCTTGGACATTTTCTTGGTAAAATGTGGTCTTTTTCATTACCTTAACCATATTTGCTTGTGCAGTATATCAAGACATTAAGCACATTCAGGATCATTATGAGGAAAAATAAAAAAATATGTTTAAAAAAATTAGGCACTTGGAGGACATTTTCACACTCAGAGGAGATTCTGGGGGGTTAGTACATTCAACCCATTTGAAGGAAGCAGAAGGTGCCAATGTCTGAAGGACTAAGTCAACATTACACTGAAGTGGTCTCAAGCTTCTTTCTTCAGGTTAATGGAAAATTTTGATTCTTTGTAATCAAAAGCAAGGATGAGAGGATAGAATAGTACTAAGTGTGTGAATAATACTTGTGGAATAGTACGAAGATTTGATAGACATTCACAGGTAAAATTTTTCTGTTTTGTTTACATTGAATTTTTTCTTTCCAGGTTCTCTATCCATTTTGAACAACCTCTTCCCAAGAAGTTCAATTTTCTGACTTTTGTGGGTGTTTCATTAGGTCTGCCCTCCTCTTGTTCTTTATTCCTTTTCATTCATAACGAGAAAGAACTAAAATCACAAGTATTTTTCATTAAGAGTCTTACGATATCTTGGAATCAAGCAGATTATTAATGATTTCTTCTTGCATCATGGTTTCAAATGAAAAATGAAAAGAAAGGTGACTTCATTTATCAATTTTTTGTTGACCCTTTTTGATTTTCCTGCAGCAAAAAGGGTGTCCCAATACAACAGTCATACATTGTCAGTCTAGTAATCTAAAGGAACTATGAAGAAGGAACTTTGCTCTGCACTTCAACAGAAATACCTCACTGCTTTTTTGCTTTTTTTTTTTTGCTTTTGTTGATACTGTTGTTGCCCTTTCCTTGGAAGTGCTGAAGATAAGCAATCTGAGGGATATTTTTAAAGTATGTCTTTTTACTCCTTGAGTTCATATTCTTTTAAAGAGTTGGTATAACAAAGAAAAGGTGCTGATATTCATAGATATTCATAGATATTCATAGATATTAGGGGTTGGAAGGGACCTAGAAGATCATCTAGTCCAACCCCCCTGCCCGAG